>JAIUZE010075394.1:30786-58923 GCA_022085475.1 Heliosperma pusillum
ATTTAATTCGTTTAAGCTTACATATTTAATTCGTATTAAATATTACAACAGTATAATAGCATCAATTAGAATATAAACAGTTTATATCATTACGAATTAACATTTAATTCGTCTCAAGCTAGTATTATTTAATCGTATTAAATAATCGTATCATCATTACATTGACTAACCTTTTAGTCATATATATCGACTAACCTTTTAGTCATATAAGGCATCAATATGATTATATTTTTCATATAATCATATCTCTCAAACACATCCTTTAGGTGTTACTTTTAGGGACCAGTTGATCACCGCCATTAAAATGGCAATAACGTCAAACTTCTAGCAAGCAACCGTTATCGATAAACGTTAATCAACTGATAAGAATACTAAGTATACCCTGTGAACCTATAAGAGATTTATACACGTTATCACACTAACTGTGGAGGACACTAGCTCCAACAATCTCCCACTTGTCCTTACAAGTGTATGTGTGATAACCGACTCTCATATCCAAAGTTTCTCCCACTCAATGTAAAACAATTTGGAAAATCCGTATTCACAAAGGTCGTATTTTACAAGTGATCAATATCAAGAGTGGTTTTCCCGACTAGAGAGTAACTTAACTGATAAATGAATCATTATTCGAGCATGGCCATGCATTTCAGTTACAACTCCTCGAGTGGCCCTGAGAAATAACAAAACCTGATAAAGGTTGGATATTTTCTTCAACTCGAATCCTGCAGATACAAGCACATTATGAAATGACCCAGTAAAATCTGTTTAGCCTCCTGTTACAGTCGACCATGAGAAAGAAACTAAAGTCACCCAAAAACTGCCTTAATCTCAAGAGACAGTCGATAGTAAAAAGAATCGACTCTAGGAACAGTATGGACGTCCAATCCACGACCTCGCACCGAATGTTCTTAAACATTTAGGACTCCATAACGTTGTCACGATGTCCTACGAGGTATCTTTATAACTCGTATCTGTGATCGATCAGTCAACCGTTTGACTTATGGCTCGTTGAACCCACCATCAATCAACTTAACAATATAATTGCTAGAGTTATCAGCTCATGTGGCGATTACGGACCAAAACAAATATAATGTAATTCAGTTCACTTTGTGGCGTTCAATGTTGTCGTACAATCCACATGAAAAAAAAAATATGAATCAATACGATGATGTTATAAATAGTATATGAAAAAGAGACATTTATCTAATCCATATAAACAGCTACTACAATTCAGGAACACATTTAATTTCCATGGAAATAATGTGCCCTTCATGCTTATCATATTTTAACAGTTTAGTGAGAGGGTCCGCGATGTTGTCATCCGAAGCAATCTTGTCTATCATTATCTCTTTTTGCTCCACGTAATCTCGGATCATGTGAGCCTTCCGAAGTACATGTCTAGACTTAGGCTCCTTAGCTTGGAAGATGGCACCTCTATTATCACAATGGATGGTGATTGGGTCATTCGAACTAGGAACTACGGTTAGTCCTTGTAAGAACTGACGCATCCATATAGCTTCCTTTGCAGCTTCCGAAGCGGCATAGTACTCGGACTCAGTTGTAGAATCTGCTATAACACTTTGTTTGGAACTTTTCCAACTGACCGCAGCGCCATTAAGAGTAAAGACAAATCCAGACTGAGATTTCGAGTCATTTCGATCCGTTTGGAAGCTAGCATCCGCGTAACCGATTGCGCATAGCTTAGTATCTCCTCCATAAGTCAATACCCAATCCTTAGTCCTTCGTAAGTACTTAAGGATGTTTTTAACAGCCATCCAGTGTGTTTCACCTGGATTGCCTTGGTACCGACTCGTCATACTCAATGCATATGCCACGTCTGGACGAGTGCATATCATGGCATACATGATCGATCCTATGGCAGATGTATAAGGAACACGACTCATGCGCTCGACCTCTTCCGATGTCTTGGGTGCCTGATTTTTACTCAAATGCATCCCAGAAGTCATTGGAAGATACCTCTTCTTGGAGTTGGTCATGCTGAACCTTTCAAGAATCTTATCTATATAAGACTCCTAACTGAGTGATAACATCCGTCGTGATCTATCTCTATAGATACGGATCCCCAATATGCGTTGTGCCTCACCTAGATCTTTCATTTGGAAATGGTTCTTTAACCATACTTTTACGGAAGATAAGAGAGGAATGTCATTCCCAATCAAGAGTATGTCATCGACATACAATATCAAGAAGACAATCTTACTCCCACTCGACTTGACATACAAGCATGGTTCCTCGACCGATCGAGTGAAACCATTCTCTTTTATCACCTGGTCGAAACGATGATTACAACTCCGAGATGCTTGCTTAAGTCCATAAATAGAACGCTTAAGCCTGCAAACTTTCTTAGGATTTTTAGGATCCATGAAACCTTTGGGTTGTACCATGTACAATTCCTCCTCCAAATAACAGTTTAAAAAGGCGGTTTTCACATCCATCTGCCAAATTTCATAGTCATGAAACGCGGCAATCGCTAAGATTATCTTAATGGAACGCAACATAACTACGGGTGCAAAGATTTCATCATAATGCAGTCCTTGCACTTGAGTAAAACCTTTTGCCACTAGTCGTGCCTTATAGGTGTCTGGTTGTACTTCTACAGAATGCTTTATCTTATTAAGCCATTTGCACTGAAGATGTCGTACCTTATTAGGCAAATCAACCAGATCCCATACGTCGTTCTCATACATGGAGTCCATCTCGGATTGCATGGCTTCAATCCATAGCTTAGAGTCATAACAGGTCATGGCACCTTTATAGGTAGCGGGTTCGTTACTCTCTAGGAGCAAAATGTCATCTCTATCATTCTCCTCGACCATACCAATGTATTTGTTTGGAGGAATGGAGACTCTACCTGACCTCCTAGGTTCCTGAGGAATATTAACCGTAGCAGAAGTTGAATCAGGTACTACCGTGTGACTCATCATGAATCGAACCATATCAAGTAATGTTCTATTTCTCCGTTCGGACACACCATTTAGCTGAGGTGTTCCAGGTCGAGTTAATTGTAATACTATACCACGGTCTTTAAGGTGTTGATCAAACTCATTTGAAAGATATTAGCCACCACGATCTGATCGAAGTGCTTTAACCTTTCTTCCAAGTTGGTTCTCAACCTTATTCTGGAATTCCTTGAACTTTTCAAAGGACTCACTTTTATGCTTCATTAAGTAGACATATCTGTATCTACTCAAATCATCCGTGAAAGTGATAAAATATCTATAGCCGTCTCTTGCGTTGATTGACATAGGTCCACATACATCAGTACGTATGAGTCCTAATAGGTCATTTGCACGCATTCCAACACCTTTGAAGGAAATTCGAGTCATTTTGCCGATAAGACATGATTCACACGTGCCAAATGATTCGTAATCAAATAGGGAGATAGTCCCATTCTCAATGAGCTTCTTTACACGTTTTTCATTTATGTGTCCCATACGACAATGCCATAGATAAGTTTGATCTTTGTCACCAACCTTTACTTTCTTATTATTCATATGTAATATGCCTGTTGTTTGATCTAAGATATAAATGACATTGATGGAAACTGCTTTGCCATAAACCATTTCATTAAAAGAGAAAATACAGCTATAGTCTTTTATTGAAAATGAAAAACCATCTTTATCAAGTACGGAAACAAATATAATGTTCTTAGATAAACTGGGTACATAATAACAGTTATATAAATACAACTCAAATCCACTCGGGAGTTGGATTACGTATGTTCCCATTGAGACTGCAGCAACTTTTGCTCCATTCCCGAATCGCAGGTCCACATCACCCTTTGCGAGAGGTGTGATGTTTTTTAGGCCCTGCAAATGATTACACAGATGAGAACCACAACCAGTATCAAGTACCCAAGTTCTGAAACTTGCATGGTTAATCTCAATCATATGAATATAAGATGACATACCAACAAGATTGACGTGACCTGCTTTTATGTCTTCACGGTACACGGGACAGTTCCTCCTCCAATGCCCAGTCTTGTGGCAATGGTGGCACTCAATATCACTGTCCTTGCTCTTTGCCTTACCTTGTGAGCTACTAGTCTTACCAGGCCCACTCTTACCCTTTCCTGACTTCTTAAACTTTGGCTTCCCTACATTTAGGTCGCCATGAGCCTTGCCCTTACCTTTGTTCTTGTTGGAAATCATGAGAACACCTTGCTTCATGCTCCCACTCAATTTCATATCCTTCTCGGTCTTTACGAGAAGTGAGTGTAGCTCATGAAGACTTTTCTTCATGTCATTCATGTAGTAATTTGCCCTGAAAAGGGCAAAACCATCATGAAGTGAATGAAGCACACGGTCAATGACTATGCTCTCACTGATTTTGCAATAAAATGCCTCCAGTTTCTCGACATTCTCAATCATATCAAGAATGTGTGGGCTAACCGGTTGGCCCTTCTGGAGTTTCGCCTCAAAGAAGCGACATGTATGCTCATATGTAACGATTCTCGGTGCTTTTGAAAATTTGTTAGTGAGCGTGGTGAAAATCGTATTTGCACCTTGGGCAATGAAGCGTCTTTGCAAATTGGGTTCCATTGCAAAGATGAGTACGTTCTTTATCGCACCCGCTTCCATAACGAAGTCACTGTAAGCAATTGACTCGTTAGCTCTCGCATTGGGGCCTGGGTTTGGCGGTATTGGCTCAGTCAAGTACTTGAGCTTGCCGTCAGCAATGGCTGCATTCCGTAATGCCGCCTCCCAGTCCGCAAAGATGGACCCGTTCAGTCGTGTGGACTGATTCATGTGGTCTATGAAAGTTTTAAGCCAGGACTCGCGTGCGAGTGTGGCACTTGGCATAGGGACATCATTATGGCCAGCCATTTGTTATAGCAGTATTATCAATATAAAGACGAATTCTACACTGCGAAAAAGAAGAAAAATATAATAATAAGCATACTCATCGATATGAATTAAGTCTAGTGCAATACTTGTTTAATGCGAATACTCAAGCATTTATACAATTGACCTCCCTCAAGAATTATATAAATGATCCCAAGACTCAATTATCTGTAAATTGATAAACCAACCTTTTGGCTAATTCTACCTTTAGAATTCTTGGTCGATAAAATTTTATCTTTAGTCCATCATAATCACGAGAAACTCTTCGGATTATAATGTTGAGGTAAAATAAGTCAACACTCACTACTTACCCAACGTAGAAGGGGTCATATGGAGAGTAAGGTCCTATATGCTTATCGACGAAGAAAGGATTCATAGTAGTTTGGCCTATAAAGACTAGTCTCAATTTTAGATTTTAGAGGAAGATCCCATCAACTTTAATTTTAATTCATTTTAAGTGAACGAATATCTAGCATGCGAGAATGAATAAACTAAGATGATGGCTAAAAATTCGTGTGACATCTTTATGTCCATGAAAACTAACATCCAAACTATATGAGTCAATTTTCATGCAATTTTAGTAGTAGGTGGTTTGGTTTAGGCTGAATATGATGCACTAACTATCATGTGATGAAAAGCAACAAGAACGAAAAATACGTAAAATTACAAAGTCCTAGTGTGGCCTATCTACCAAAATAATCAAAATACAACTTTGGAATCCATCCATGATTGGACCCAAAAAGCTTGTCTTGATGTTCCATCTTGGTCCATGTAGCGGGAGTGAGCAATCCGATCTCCATCTTTAGTCTTCTCAAATTACATTTAATAAATTACAAAATATAAAACTATTTACATTCTAATTTAAAAACATAATTTCAAAGAAAACAAAAGGAGATTCGAGATCTCAAAATTACATCAAGATCATGTTTCCATCATTACGAAAACATAATCAACTAAGGCCACACTAGGTAATACAAATTACAACCAATTGCAAAATACGTAAACAAACCATTCAACAAATCATTCAACAAAATAAAATGCATCAACAATAAATTAATCATTCAAGACATAATTCCTTAATTATGTAGAGTAATTTATTCAAACCACCTAATTTAAAATGATCAAAATTATGTGACAATTCCTGAACTACTTACAATAATTTCAATTAAACATAATCCAATTTTAATCCATATTATCGTATAATATGAATTAATCCAACATTATTTTAAACCGTTTTAAAATAATTGGGTATCCAAAAATTGTGAACTTTTTCACAACAACAATCATACATTATCAATATAATGCATGAAAGGAAAACAAATTCGGCCAACATTTAAAAAAAACAAAACAAAAAAAAACCGAATTTTTTTTTTCAACAGGTACGGCCTGTTTTTTTTTTTTTTACTTTATAAAATTAAACATATAATTTGATGTTCCTAATATTACAAGATCGGTACAATTATCAACATTCAATCATTATTAAACATTGATTCAAACTAGATGATTCAATTTAACAAATTAAAATGAATATCTAAATCATGATTAAATCGATTATCTTAAAATTCAACTAATCATAATTGATTTGAACATCATAAAAATTAATGAATCATGATACAAAACAACAATTTGTCATCATGTATACCGAAAATATATAGCACAAACAAATGTTCATTAACATTCAAAAACAATTTCCATTTACGTTTTAATTTAATCCTTATTAAATTAAAACATCTACAAATTTATCATATTGTCATCTTAACAATTTAAAACAACAATATCAATAAATCAAAATGAAAACAAGAATTAAAAATAAAAAAACAAAAAAATATCACGGCCATAAAAAAATACATGGCTGATTTTTTTTTTTTTTTAAAAAAAAAAATTGGACCGAAATCAAATATTTTCATCATTCATGAAAAATCATATAAAATAATTTCGTAGCCTTGGCTCAGATACCACTTGTGGGAAATATCGGTATATTTCATACATGAAATTTAAGGATTATAACGAAATTATAATATATGAAATACGAGTCATAAACGAAATGCATAAAGATTAGAATTAAGCTTTGATCCTAGCAATATGGCCTAAGAACAAATATCAAGATGAGATTCTCCTAATTGTTGCACCCAAGATGCTCTGAGAAATGCCTTTGCTTGTGCTAGAATGAACACCAACAATTACTGCTAATTTTTGTGAAAGTTATTGTGATAAATTATATAATGATCATGTAGAGAAGAAGAGTTTATATAAACTCTCCTCTACCCTCCTTGTGACCGTCCAAGTAGAAGTCTAGTAGAGGGAGGAGTCTTCTCTCTTTTTCTTCTACTAGTATTAGGTAGTGGAGTCAAGATAAGTGTCTTCCTTCTTATTTTATTTAATGTATAATATGTGTATGTATTATTATTGTCATTTATGTTGTCACATATTAATAAGTCGACATCATTTATTAAGACAATATCGTATAATATATACGTCAACTATAAATATCGTATATTTATAATTTGCTAATTAAATATAACAGTTTATTTTTAATTACGAATTAACATTTAATTCGTTTAAGCTTACATTATTTAATCGTATTAAATAATTACATTATATACATCAATTAGATATAACAGTTTATATTCAATTACGAATTAACATTTAATTCGTCTCAGCTAGTATTATATAATCGTATTAAATAATCGTATCATTATTACATTGACTAACCTTTTAGTCATATACATCGACTAACATTTTAGTCATATAAGGCATCAATATGATTATATTTTTCATATAATCATATCTCTCAAACACATCCTTTAGGTGTTACTTTTAGGGACCAGTTGATCACAGCCATTAAAATGACAATAACGTCAAACTTCTAGCAAGCCAACCGTTATCGATAAACGTTAATCAACTGATAAGAATACTAAGTATACCCTGTGAACCTATAAGAGATTTATACACGTTATCACACTAACTGTGGAGGACACTAGCTCCAACATATCAATATACTAGTTATCCCACGTATATTCCAATATGAGATTTATTATATAAATACACTATTGTGGAGGACACTTACTCCAACAATCTCCCACTTGTTCGATACAAGTTGTGCATGTAGCCACACTATTGCGGAGAACTCTTTTTCCAATAACATCTCCCACTTGTCTCGACAAGTTGTGTGCTACCGATTCTTTTGTCTCTTTGTGTCAGATCCTCCCACTCATCGCAAGGTGTCTTTCAGGTCGCACTTGCGATTGAAAATTATAAATAGAGTGGTTTCTCGGTCCTGGAGAGTAACTGTGTGACCGGAAAATCTACTAGAGATCTCTTCCGAGCGTAGCCACGCATTTCTAGTCACTAATTCTCGAGTGGCCCGAAGATGTTATTACCCAACTTGGGTGGAAAATTCCTATTGACCCAACTTACACTCTATAATGCAGATCACCATGACCCAGAAGATGCCCATCGCCCTCCTATCACGACACGACCTAGGACAAAAACCAAGGTCAATCGGAAACTACAACAACTCAGGTAAATGGTCGTCAGTCTAAAGAATCGACTTATAGGAGTAATATAGAAATCTCATCCTGCCACGACCAGGCTTCAATAATTTTGATAAGGGATCCTATAATGGTCATTGCCTGACAGGGTGTCATACAGTTAGCCTCATGACTCCATGGCGCTAAACTGGCCATCGATCGACTTATTATCTAGTCACTACGAGACGTCCCCTCATATGAGTGACTAGGGACAATAGTATTGATATTTAGTCAAAATAAAATAAAGATCTCATATAAAACTCGAACAATGAATGCAATTATCATATATGTAAACATTGATACAACATTCAACTATTACATATCATATAATCTAGAGGAATTTAGGTACTCGTCTTAATCCCATTGTGACGACATACCCATCATGCTTAGCCTTTGAAAGAGGCTTGGTTAGAGGATCAACGATGTTATCGTCTGTCCCAACCTTACATACATCAGTTTCCTTCCTCTCCATGTAATCTCTAATTACATGGTATTTCCTAAGTACATGAGTAGACTTGTTACTAGACTTGGGTTCCTTTGCTTGAAAGATAGCCCCACTGTTATCACAATACATCGTGATTGGATCTGCGGCGGTGGGGACTACTCCTAGACCTTCCATGAATTGCCGAATCCACACAGCTTTCTTACCAACCTTTGATACTGCAAGGTACTCAACTTCTGTTGTAGAATCCGCAAAAACGCTTTGCTTGAAGCTTTTCCAGCAAACAACTCCTTCATTAAACATAAAGGCATAGCCGGATTGGGATTTTAAATCATCCATATCAGTTTGGAAACTAGCGTCTGTGTAACCCTTTACACGCAACTCGGGTTCTCCTCCAAACACCAAGAACGAATCTTTAGTCCTTCGTAAGTACTTAAGGACGTTCTTGACGGCTCTCCAGTGACTCTCACCTGGATTGGCTTGATAAATACTCGTCATGCTCAAAGCATATGCAACGTTGGGGCGAGTACACATCATAGCATACATGATTGATCCAACTGTGGAAGCATAAGGAATCAATTTCATGTGTTCAATCTCTTCGGTAACGGTATGACTCTGTGATTTGCTTAGAGTGATACCATGACCTATGGGAAGAAAGCCTCTCTTAGAGTCTTTCATTTTGAACCGATCAAGAATCTTATCTATATAAGCTTCTTGACTTAATGCTAGTATCCTTTTGGATCTATCTCTATAGATCCGGATACCTAAAATGCGTTGTGCCTCTCCCAAGTTCTTCATCTGGAAATGTTTCCCTAGCCAATCCTTTGTAGAAGTAAGCATTGGTATATCATTCCCAATGAGAGGTATGTCATCCACATACAAAATAAGGAAAGTAACTCTGCTCCCACTAAACTTCATGTATAAACATGGCTCCTCGACACTTCGAGTGAAACCGTTTTGTTTAGTAACATAATCGAAAGGATGATTTCAACTTCTGGATGCTTGCTTAAGACCATAAATGGATCTCTTAAGTTTGCACACCTTCTTAGGGTTGGATTTATCCACAAAACCTTCAGGTTGTGTCATCTACAATTCATCTTCTAGAATCTCATTTAAGAAGGCGGTTTTGACATCCATTTGCCAAATTTCATAGTTATGAATGGCGGCAACCGCTAAGAGAATCCTAATGGATCAAAGCATAGCGACTGGGGCGAAGGTTTCATCATAGTGTAAACCTTGAACTTGAGTGAAGCCTTTTGGCACCAATCTAGCTTTGTAGACATTATTATGTCCATCTATGCCGATTTTGATCTTGTAGATCCACTTGCACTGAAGAGGTCGTACCTTCTCAGGTAAGTCTACCAAGTCCCATACTTGATTTTCGCGCATAGAATCCATTTCGGATCGCATGGCCTCGAGCCAATGCGTGGATTCGAGAATAGAAACGACCGACTTCTAGGTGGTGGGTTCATCACTTTCAAAAAGTAACAAATCTCCATTTTCCTCGATACATCCGAGGTAACGGTCAGGTTGATGAACAATTCTACTTGACCTTCTAGGAACAACAACTGTTTCAGACGAGGAGGGAACGTTTTCCTCTACTTCATTCTCGGTTTGTGGCTCTTGAACTTCATCAAGTTCAAACTTTCTCCCACCTTGTCTATTAGAAATGATATTGTTTTCTAGAAAGATAGCATCACGAGACACAAACACTTTGTCCCCGTGACGGTTGTAAAAGTAATAACCACGTGTTTCCTTACGATACCCTACAAAAAGACATTTGTTAGATCTGGGTGCGAGTTTGTCGTTAGACTTGTCATGAATATATGCCTCGCAACTCCAAATTCTCATAAATGACAGATAAGGAGCCTTTCCATTCCATATCACATATGGAGTCTTGTCTGTCGCTTTAGTCGGGCTACGATTTAGTGAAAATATTGCGGTTAAGATAGCAAATCCGCAAAATGAATCACAAAGCTCTGTGAGACTCATCATTGACCGAACCATATCTAATAAAGTCCGGTTTCTCCTTTAGGACACACCATTTAGGTTAGGTGTGCCAGGAGGAGTCCATTGTGATACTACACCACAATCTTTTAGGTGTGAATCAAATTCATTATTTAGATATTCACCTCCACGATGGCATCGTAGGGTTTTAATCTTCTTATTCAATTGGTTTTCTACTTTATGTTGAAATTCTTTAAAACTTTTCAAAATATTCACTCTTATGCCTCATTAAATAGACATATCCATATCTACTCAAATCGTCGGTAAAGGTAATGAAGTAGTTGTAACCACCTCTAGCATGGAGAGTCATTGGGCCACACACACGCGTATGTACAAGGCTTAATACCTCACTTGCTTGTGTCCCTTTTCCCGTAAAAGGAGCACGAGTCATCTTGTCCAAAAGGCAAGATTCGCATACACCATAAGATTCGTAATCAAATGGTTTAGGAAGTTTCGTTGAAACAAGTCTCTTTATGAGTCGTTCGTTTATATGAGATAAACGACAATGCCAAAGGTATGATTGATTCGGTTCACCTAATATGAGCTTCTTACTCTCTACATGATAAACTTCATTAACATTATCTAGAACATAAATACCTCCAATAGAGACGGCTTTACCATAAAACACATCATTAAAAGAAAATGAACAACTATTGTTCTTGATTACAAAAGAAAAACCCTCCGCGTCAAGCACGGATATGGAGATAATGTTCTTCGTCAAGGAGGGTACAAAATAACAACTATTTAGATACAATTCAAGACCACTAGCTAAGGTGAGTACATAAGTTCCTACGAAAACGGCGGCTACTCTTGCTCCATTCCCCATGCGTAGGTCTACATCACCCTTGGCTAGTGCTCGCGCGTCCTTCAGCCCTATAAATGATTACAAAGGTGAGAACCACATCCGGTATCAAATACCCAAGTAGAAGTGCAAGCATAGTTAATATCTATCATATAAAGAGAAGATAGGATTATACCCAACGGTGTCAGACATCCATCCTTCTTATCCTTCAAATACTTGGGACAATTGCGTTTCCAATGTCCCTTGCCTTTACAATAAAAGCAGTCGGCGTCGGCATGCTTCTTGCCCTTGGCCTTGGCATTGCTATACATTATAGCATTGCTCTTTCCTTTTCCATGCTTCTTAAGTTGGGCCTTAGCTTTGCCCTTTCCCTTTTGAACCCCAAGGCTTATGTTCTTGAACTTAATTGAGAGAACATCCCTTTTCTCACTCCCACTTGCCTCCATATTCCGTTCGACTTGGGTAAGGAGGGCATGGAGCTCATGAAAGCTCTTGTCCATGCCATGCATGTTATAGTTCGCCCTAGTTTAGGCGAACTTGGGAGGAAATGAGTGAAGGATGAAGCCAACCGCTCGCTTCTTTGGAATCTTAACCCCTAGACGCTCTAGGGTGTCCACATGATCAACCATCTTGAGCACGTTTGGGCCAACCTTTTGGCCCTTGTCTAGCTTCTCTTCAAAAAGCCATGTCATAGCATTGTACTGGCGTATGTCAGGTGACTGAGAAAACGTCAAGGTCACCCTCGAGAATATCTCAAATGCTCCTAGGGTGATGTATTGTTGCTTAAGACTTGAGGACATTGACCATATCAAGACCATCTTGACGTCATTGGATACTTTCAAGTACTCTTCATAAGCGGCCTTGGCTGCATTAGTGGCCCTTGGACCGGGTTCATTGGGAGGGGTTTCAGTCAAGTAGCGCAAGACGTTATCGGATAACGCCGCGCTCTTAATCGTTTTCTCCACTGGACGAAATTAGATCCATCGTCTTTTAAGATACATTTATCCATTACGGACCTTAGCCATGAGTCTTTGCCAAGTTGAATGGTATTGTTGTTATTGTTTGCCATTTGCGAATTAAATTACTACAACAAAATAAGGAAATATTAACATTCAATATTTTAAACAATTTTTACTTGTAAAAAAAATTTTAAACAAGTCACTAATATAATGAGCCCTCACGAAACTATATAAGCGATTCCGAGACCCGCATTTTAGATAAAAGTAAACATGTTATGCCACCTTTATGTAATAAACGGTAAGTCAACATTTTGACTAATTCTACTCCTTGAACTCTCGGTCGACGGATTTCATCTAAACCCGTCTCCTAGTCCCGAGATAATGCTATTCTCGTTGAGACCAACACAATTTAGGCATGTGATCGCATCACCCTACTTACCCGAGGTAAAAAGGTCCACGTTGTGGTTGTTCTAATGAACACGGGATTCATAGGTGCTTTAATAGGTAAGGCTAAATTTCAATTCATTTTAAGTTGTGTGAGAGGTCTTGCCAATTTAGTTATTAATTCCCTATAAGTGAACTAAGTCAGCGAATTTTAAATAACGTTGAATAGACAATCGAGAAATAAAAATGCATGTTGGCGATTTTGGCATGAGCGGAAAACATAAACAAGCAATTAACAACTAATAAATCTTAGTATGGCCACCTAGCTAATCTTATTAACTAGATGATTACAAAATCGGAAACAAACCCGTTGGTCCCTTGCCTCTTCATGGAATATGTTCCAAAAAGGCACCGTCTTTTGGAACACCGACTTCGGGAAACTCCGTCTTCATAATAAATAATTACAAAAATACAAATGAATACATAGCAAATTCCTATAATACATTTGATCTATAAAATGAAACTAATAATTATTACAAAACGGCCATACGAGATCGCAATAAATTACAACCGAATAGGTATTCCCTTACATTACGGGTAATACCGATTAAAAATAATCTAGGCCATACTAGGTAAAACTTGCATTAAAATAAATAAATGACATTAATTCATTCAACATAAACAACATAAATAAAATGCTGTAAAATTCATGCCAAAGTCGCCCTAAACAATCTCCATGCTCAATCTAGCTCGGTTTTATGGATTTTATCGATTTTTAACCATTAAAAATCAATAATCAACACTTCAATCGTATTTAAACTCAAACTAATTATATAATCTGATATATAACTCAAAATTAGTCCCCACTAATTTTGTTGTATTTAATTAGTTTGATTTGATCGTATTTTCTAAATATAGAGATTTAATCATAACATTTATGAAATAAACCCAAAATAAAATTGAACATCATAAAAATTTGAAACCAAAATTTTTTTATATTCTGGAACATTTACAGGAACTCCAAATAATAAATCATTTGCCCAAAAATTTTTAAATTAATTTAATGAACAAATAACTTTTATATTACGGTTTTATCAAATAAAAATCATTAAATATAGTAAAACAATGAAATAAATTATGAAATTTCCCCAAAATGATATAAATCAGAAATTAAAATGTACCAAAAAATTTCATGACCATAAAAGGACGTTTCCATTTTATGAACATTATAATCTCATATTATCGACTTTTATCTCATAAAAATCAATAAACATGCAATACTTAATAAAAAGGCACGAAATTTACATACGGTATGTAATACATGCATGTGAGATCATATTAAATTTCATGGCCAGAATCAACATGCGACTATTTTTAGTTAACTTTTAATATAAAAATTGCATGTTAACTCGGTTTAAAAGGCATAAAACATAATAAATAGCAAATAAATCCGTAAAATCACCAACTTTGACCACAAACATTTTGAAATCAGTAGGTATGCATGCACCAAAAATTTCCGTCCAAATCAAATTTAAACGTTAAACTTTAATTTTTTATTTTATTGGTTATCTTATAACTTTAACAAAAATGCCCAAAATGAACATGCATGCTACTAGTTAGCTCTGATACCATATGAAAGTCCATAGACCCTAATTAGACTCCTCTAATTATTTACTAATTAACTTTTTAATTTAGTGTTTAATGATCTATGTAACATGCATGCAAATATAAAGACATTATAAAGACAAGTAGAAATTTCCTCACAATGATATGGAAATAATATGGGCACAATAATAACTCCTTCTTATTGATCTTGAGATATGATATGGATTATCCTCCAAGAATATTCAAAATAGAAGATCTTCTTTAAATTGCACCCAAGATTAACCCAAATAAACTTAACTTATTAGTAACTAGATAATAAGAAAAGATACACTAATATTAGAATATATTACTACCTTAGTAATACTTAGTGAATATTAGTATATGAGAGTTTTTTTAGAGAGATGAGAGGATTTTAGTGAGATAAATAAAACAAGCAAGAATGAATAATCACAAAATGAACAACCATAGTGCTCTTTTATAAGCACTATGGCGGTCCATGTAGGCCTCACAAGGCTCTTATTTTGCTTATTTTACTCACATGCAAATGACTATAGTGTTGGTGGTAATTGAAATGATAATGGTGTCATAACATAAGGTGGAGTGTAGGATTAGATGAGAAAAATCATCATTGATCTCCACTAGCCAAAAATCCGGCCTCCACATGTGTTATATGGTCCATTTTGATTTTTTATATTTGTCCCTCAAATACTTATAATCATATGTTCAATTATCTTGTATAATTAAGTGTTAATTTGATCGTATAACAATTATATGACTTAAATTAATAATCAATATACACTCAACTTTTAGGTGATATTTTACCATTATATCAATCTATAATGGGTCCTACAATGTTCAGTTAATTTATTTTACAACTCTTTGTAAACATAATTAACTAATCACCTCTACCTTAAAATATATGCATAACCTCAACTAATTTAATGAATTAACAATTAATTACTAAATTAAATTTTATTTAATCGTATTAAAATAAGACGTAAAATTTATTCACTCAGTTATCGTATAATTGACTAATATACTTAACCAGAATGATTTCCTAACTCAATTTCCAATAAATAACTCTCGTAACAAAACATATATTAAATATATATGTAAAGGGCTAATTAAACTGTATCGTATAGAAATAATTAGTTTTCTATTTGGGTCTCATCCTTTAGGTGTGACCGAAATGGGTAAGTTGATCACCGCCGTAATACGACAATAATGTCTAACTCTAGTCAGCTGATCGTTATTGATTTAGGTTAATCAACTGACGTAGAATATCAATATACTAGTTATCCCACGTATATTCCAATAAGAGATTTATTATATAAATACACTATTGTGGAGGACACTTAATCCAACACCAACACATAGAAATACAGAGTATTACAGAAACCCGACAACATAGGCCCACCATAGTTGTTGATCTCCGACGCAACACCTTCGCTCGCGAACAACACTACTAGTTTACGCCACCACTGCTATCAGAACAACCAGCAGCAACAGCGACGTCGACCGCAGCGAGCCCGTAAGCAAGAACAACCAGCAGCAGCACAATGACCCGATTCCACGGGTCTTCTTCACCGTCGCACAAGCAACTGAGCAGCCTAGAAAACGACTCATTACTCCTACCGGTGCGAACTTCCATCGAGTCCAACAACATAATAAACGCCCTCGTGTCATCAAGTTATTTCTCTTCGGTTAATAGCCCGACAACGAAACCAAAACCATCTCTACCAGAGCTCGTAAATCACCACTGCGTGCCGCTTGCTCACCCTTTCCCCCAATTCCATCTCTGAAATTGAGTTTATGATTGATAGTTGATCGATTTTGGTTGAGCAACCAAATTTGAAGGAAGTGAAGTGGAGAGAGAGAAAATAACGTGACTCAATTGCCCATCAACCCTTACATTTTATTTGAAAGTAGATGCGTTTTATTTATGAGCTGGCATCTGGGACCTTATTCTTTTGGAGGGTTTTATTTTTTGTTTGCTGTATTTAAAAGGAATAGGGGGCCTTCACTTGATTTCTGGGGACCACAATAGGAGTAGTTGTGAGGCATCAGTAGGATAAAATTAGGGATTTTTTGTCAGATGACACCTAACATTTACACCTTTTGTAAAAATTTGTCGCTAAAGTTTTTTTTTTGCCCACTAACACCTAACATTTCCTTTTTCTTGTCTTATTGTACCAAAATGCCTTTTCCGTTAAAAAATGTCAACATGACGTCTTGACTAACAGAGGAAATGGTGACTTGGCATTTGTTTTCTAATTTCTCATGTTTTCCCTCCAATTTAAACCTCATTTACCCAGATTCTCTTTTTTTCCCTCCAATTGACCCCCAATTTCCCTCCAATAAAACCCCTATTTAACCCAAACTACTTTATTGCTTTCATTCCTAAATTAAACACCCAATTTCTTGTTTCATTCTCCAACTTTATATTCAATCAAATAGGCTGCTCTCCTCCCAACCCACCATGTCCTTTCGAAGCTCATCCTCCAACTCATGAGCTAGGGTTAAATGCAATTATGGCATTCCTGTGGCTGAGAAGATTTCATGGACACACCAAAATCCGGGCAAGAGATTTATGGCTTGCAAGTTCTACAATGTAGAGACGAGGATGCGAGGGTGTTCTTTCTTCAAGTGGATTGATGAAGGTACGACTTCTTGGCAAAAAAATGTAATAAATGAATTGTTGAATGAAAATAAGGCACTTAAGAATTATGTTAATCAACAAAGGCTACAGTATGAGTAAACAAAAGGGATGGAGAATAAGCTTGGTGTGATGGAGATAGAGTTGAAGTTGGTGAAGAAGGAAACAAGGAAGAACAATATTATGTTAGGATTAGCCCATGTTGTAATCTTTATGTTGTATGGTAGATTAGGTTAGTGTAACTTTTGTTTAAGGAAGACAAATATTAGTGTACTCTTTTTTTAAGGTTAAATATTTGGATTTTCATGTTTTAAATGTAGTTTATTTTTAACTTTGTGTCAACAAATGAAAATGGTGGTTTCATGTTGGAGAATTGTGCAATGTAATATCAAAATTTACAACAGTGACGTTTTCAATAACAAAATATGCATTGCCATTCATTCCAAAAGATTCAAGTTCATCATCACTGTTCTTGGAACAAAAAGAAACCAACTACTACAAATCTTGCTACATTGTCATTCATTCTAAGATATTCAAGTACAAAACAATTGTTTTCATTAAAACTTCCAACAAAAAAAACAAACAACGTAGCTACTGTGGGGCTATTAATGAAGAATCAACTTCTTAACGAGTCACTGGAGGATAATCTACCATATCTGACTGAGCAGCTCTTGCCACATTCCTCCTCTGTTGTGTCCTTATTTTGGGTTGAGCAACAGTAGGGTTCCTACAACTCTTCTTGTTGTGACCCATTTGTCCACAGTTTCCACATTTTTTCTTTGTGTTCCTTTTTTTTTCACCAGTTGCCTCTCTTCATTCTCTCCCACTTCCTTCCTTCTTTTCTTAGTGTTAGGTCTGCCTGGCATCTTTCTATATGCTGGGGGTGATGGCTAAGAATGTTCAGTGTGTTCCCACTGCTTTGGTCCAGGCAGAGCTTTGATCATATTCCCATATGCCTTCAAATACATCTCTTTGGTGTATGCTTGGTGAACAAAGTCTTCGAGGTTAAGTCTCTTCTTAGTTATGCATGCAAAGACATGTGGACAAGGTACACCTGTTATATCCCATTTCTTACATCCACAAGTCTTAGCCTGCAAATCTACCACAAATCTTTCATCATGGTACGACTCAACCTCAAATTCATTTACCTCAGATTGAAATATCCTACAATGTTTACTTAGCTTGGATGTTATATCCAACTGTTTCATTATAGCTGGCATCCGCTTTCCCTCATACTTCTCTACTCCCTCTTTCTTTTGAAACATCCTCTTTATGTTATATCTCCTCATCCACTCCATCAGACTCAATATTGGTTTATTCCTGCACTTTCTTAGTACATTATTGAAGCTTTCACAATAGTTGTTTAATAGCATACCTGAGGTGTAGTTTCTTGAAAACCGATGTCTACACCAACTAGAAGAAGGGATTGAGGTAAGGTAGGCATGAGCTTCAACATACATGCTCTTCATAGTCTCCATATGAACCTCATACTCCTCCTATAGTAGAAGGCAACTTATAATAAACAATAGGGCATATTTTAATTAATATGAGATGAGGGTAGTTAGAGGGCAGTTTTTACCTTGGTGTATGCTCTTGAAGTACTCCAAAAACATTGCTTGAATGCTTGACCAGACCATGACTTCTTGAAGTTAGACCATATGTGTCTACAACAATATCTAGACTCAGCATTAGGCACCACCATGTTTAGTGCCTCCAATAAACCTTACCAATGTCAGTTAACAACAAAAGAATTAGTCTATGTCAATTAAAAATGGAATGAAAGATAGATATTGAGTTAAATAGTTGTTTACCTTTTGTCTATCAGGCATAAATGTCATCTTGGCATCCCCTGTGTCAATGTCTTTCATTAGAAGTTCCAATACCCATACCTAAGTCTCTGTGTTTTCTACTTCAACCACAGCCCAAGCCACTAGAAATATGTTACAGTTTCCATCCTTCCGCACTGCTATCAAGAGTTGAGCTGGGTGATTTCCCTTTAAATGACACCTATAAATCCCTATTAAAGTCCTACAACCTTCAATAAAACCTTTCTTACATGCATCCAAACACATGTACATCCTTTCAAACACAGGTGGTATTCTCTCAATGTTCTCTAACATCACATAAACTGAACTACCTTTGATGTACTTCTTCACTGTGGCAGCATAGTCCGAGACTCTTTTATACTCATCAAAGTCCACTCCAAAGATCATATGTAATGCCTTTTGTTTTGCATAATATGCTTTGTAGTACCCAATCTCCACCCCAATATCCTGCACCACCTTCTTCTGAAAGATATCAATCTTCTACTCAGGATCAATCCTAAAGTAATTTAGGTACCTTTCAGCTAAGTATTCTGAAGAAAGCTTAGAGTTAATATCAACCCACCCACAATTATGGTGCAACCTTAACCCCATAATTTGAAATGTATCTTCACCGTTCACTTTAGTGGCATTCAATCTATACCTACACTTTTTCACAGAGTTATCACAAGTACACTTACCCAATCTTCCCTTCCCCTTCAGCCATGAACACTGGCATCTATGCCTACAATAAATACAAACTCTCTTTCTATTGTTGTTGCAAAAGTAATAGTCATAACCATTTTCAATGGCATGGTGTCTAACAGCTTTTCTAAGAACAGTATTTGAGGGAAATTTCAGGCCTAAAGTTAACTCAACTGGTCTCTGAAAATCAGTTTGGGGATTAAAAGTTGGGTATGATACTACCTCTCCATCAGATCCATTATCACTTCCAAGTTCATCTACATTAGACACCAACTCTTCTTCTTCTTCTTCTTCTTCACTGCCACTATATCCATCCTCCCTATCACCATCATGGTCCTCATCACCACCATCTTCATCCTCTTCTAAAGTAACCTCCTCTTCTAAAGCAGCTTTACCACTCAAGCCAAGCCCATCTGAAACATCTTCATCCACATACTGAAAGAACAGATCATCATCCTCTTCATCATCATAATCTGCCTCACTTAAAACAACATCCTCATCTGACTCATCCTCACTGTCTTCTCCAACCTGATTGCACCCCCTTTAAACTATTTCTTTTTGCCTAATTTGACTGCCAGTTACCTCGATTGCTTCTTCTTCCCTTGAATTCAAGCTTTCATCCGCTCTTACAAATGGTAGTTTAGATCTGAATGATTTATTTAGAGGGAAAGAGAGTGGTGTTTTGGAAGTAGACTCTTTTATTGCTAAAGAGTTGGTGGACCCAATTTGATTCTTTTCAATAGTATTTACTACTCCTGCCTCTCACCTTCTTTTTTACCATGGACCACATATAAATTGATAAATCCATCTTTATCCTTTTTGGCCATCAATGTATCAATATCCTTGTCATCATTCAATTTCTTCCTACCAGCAAATAAACTAAGCCCATGTCTCCTAAACCATATCTCACCATCCTCAATTCTTAACTCATTCTTCACTATATGCATCAAATCAAAATAACATATCTCACTCTCATTAAATTTCACAAAATGGCCATTATGATAGATTCTCAAATTAGCCCTAAAATTGTGAGCATTATCTTTGTTGTTGATGAAAGTACTCATCCTATATGATATTGCCAATAACAATGCATCAAATAAAACAGACCATTCAAAATAAATCACTAAATCGCAGTGTTAGATAAGCAGTGGGGAAAGATTAATAAAAAATTAGGGTTACTAAGATTAAAGTAAACAAATTATTAAAGTATTAACATTTGAAAAAATCAATGCAATTAGTTTATATATTCGATTATTACAGTACAAAGTTAATCAATACAAAGTTAATTTGAAAAATCATACAAAATTAAGGTTAAATAGAGTACACAATCACACACCTTTGTTTCTTTTGTGAAATGATGCCTTCTAATTGATTGACATCTCTTGCGCCTCTTCTTCTTCTTCTTCTTCTTCTTCTTCTTCTTCTTCTTCTTCTAGAAATTGATCTTTGTAAATTTGGGTTCAATTAATTAGGGGATGAAAAATTAGGGTAATTTGGTGATGAATATGGAGAATAAGGAGTGTGGAGTGATAGATAACTGAAACAAGAGAAATTAGAAAACAAATGCCAAGTCACCATTTTCTCCGTTAGTCAAGACGTCATGTTGACTTCTTTTAACGGAAAAGGCATTTTGTTGCAATACGACAAGAAAAAGAAAATGTTAGTTGTTAGTGGGCAAAAAAAAAACTTTAGCTACCATTTTTACAAAAGGTGTAAATGTTAGGTGCCATCTCACTAAAAATCCTAAAATTAGAGAAAAAGCACACCTTTCTTTATATTTCTTCTCTTTAATTAGTTTAATTGGTACCTTTAATTTTATGTCCAAGTTCTTATGTAACACCCGGAAATGTACCCTACTTTTCTAGTAAAAATATTTTACGGACACTTTTCAGCAAATTTAAGTTTTAATTTAGAATTTTATGTTCCGAGTCGAATTTAGAATTTCCGAGTTCGTATTTGGAATTTACGCGAGATTCCATGAGAATCCCGTCTTAAGGCGAGTTTGTCTTTTCTTGACTTTTAAGTCGTCTTTGACTTTTCTTGACTTTTAAGTCGTCTTTGACTTTTCTTGACTTTTAAGTCGTCTTTGACTTTTCTTGACTTTTAAGTCGTCTTTGACTTTTCTTGACTTTTAAGTCATCTTTGACTTTTCTTGACTTTTAAGTCGTCTTTGACTTTTCTTGACTTTTGAGCCGTCTTTGACTTTTGTTGACTTTTTTCCCTACTTATCTCATTCTACCACTTAACCTATTTTCATTCCAACACAATTCAACTTTTCTTCTTCACTAAGAAACCATCAAAACCTAGCCTCCATAATCTTTCCATTCTTAGAATCGTCATAGCTCGTTCGTTTGTTGCTCAAATTCACGTAAGTTCGTCTTATTCTTCCCCTCTTAGCTTCCTCTATCCGTATTGGTAATAAAATTACCGTCTTTCTCGCTTTTTTAAATTATCCGTCTTTCTCAAGGTGAATGATATTCATCTTTTATTATCTAATTGTATGTAGGTGGAGACTAGGAAGGTTTAGAAATCGATTAAAGACGCGAAAAGTAACGTGATGGATTACTCGATATCCATTTTACGTGTTTTACACATTCTTTAATATGCTAGAAATCGTATTGAATACGATTAGTACGTTTTAGGATCATGTTTATGGATGATGAATTGTTTGTTATTTGATGATTGTTATGATGAATACCGTTGATTTTTGATCAGTTGATAGAAGTGCATTCTGCAAATTGGAACTGCATCGCAATGGTGTTTTTTGTTCGCGGGTGACTTGTGCAAGTTTCCAATGCACTGCCCCTTTTCGTAGAATGATCATATCTCTTCGTTACGTGCTTTTTTTAGGCTTGTGACCATTCGTTGGAACCGTCAGGGATAAGCTATCACCCTCCACTTCGAATTTCTGTATTTGCATATCTAAACTCTAGTTTACAGTTTGAGTGAAACCCCTTGTTTTTAGTTAGTTTCCAACTTTTGTTTTGGAGAGGTATCTAGTTTCCTATTTATTATGCCTTACTTAAACTTGGTCTTAATGCTTAGTATCATGTATTGATTCATGTTTATTATATGTACATTTATATAATGCCATATTCACATGTTTTGTGACGGTTTTTGCTATGTCCCACTTGGAGTCGTTTTTTTACAAATGATACGGTTTGAGCACTATTTTGTCTTGTGCTTTGTACTCTCATTCCCTTGGCTACCTTCCCGTTCGTAAGGCTGGAATGTCGGAACGGAGAGGTATCCTACTGCTTAAATGCATGTGTTAGTGGGCATACGACGACGTTGTTGGGAGTTAAACGCATTGCGTTGATCGACCCGGCCGTCAAATGTTGTGTATTTGCGAGGTGGTGTTATTTGCATGTAGCGTACCGCTTGTTATGAGGCTTGAGCTCTTTTCCGCCTCTTTCGTGAATTGATCTACCGAATTTGGGGTACTCGGCATATATATTGTAAGACCGAGTCTTGGATGCGAAACGTCATCGCATGTCGAATCGGAACACGTTTATTCCGAGATCCTGACCAGGTTTAGACTAGGACCGGATATTTATTATCGTCGTGCTACCAGGAGGAAATTAGTCTACATATACGAAATGTAGCATCGTGTATGAGTTCAGGGAAATGCTTTATCCCGTGGATGCCTGTTAATCATACTTGTTATGTACACGGTGCTAGTGCGTTTCATTTACCGTGAGAGTTGTCGTCTTGTGTCGTTCTTTGAATGCGTGATTTCATGATATTGTTCATGGTCATTGCATGATTGGACACCGTCAATGTCTTGGTTCGTGAATGGATGATAATATGTTGGATTCTTTGTGATCGTCGCATGACTTGACTTGGTTTGTCTGTCGAGTCTCAATCTTATCAATCTTATACCGCTAACGGTGAGATGCAAGCCCTAGTGAGCGTATTCGGTTGCCTAAGAGTGTCTTCCCCGCGTCTTTGAATAACATGATGGATTCGGATTTGTATTCCATATGCTCTTATCATTATCTATAGAATTGCCTATCTATTCTTATCGTATCTCACATGTATATCCATATGTATACATGCTCTACTTTTGTATTTCCTTCTATGTACGTTTAATGTGATATGGCTGGGAGAACCCGGAGTTACTCCCCACTGGTTGTGGCGTTCATGTTTTTCATGAATGAACAGGTTGCTTGCGTGGATGGCTTTTTGCTTGACTATTTTGGGTTCGGGTGTGAGCTAGCGGGCGTTGTCCCTGGAGGTTTCACCTCTAGACGATTTTAGCTAGTTTTGCTAAACACTTGTTTTTTGCTAACATTTTGAGAGACTCCGTCTCTTTGTTATATTTCGTACTTAGTTTATGATATTTTGAAACTCCTCGTATTTTCTTTCTTGCATGTATAAAAGTTTTAAAAACTTCACATTTCCGCTATATATTTCACATGCTTGTTTGTTTTATATTTCCGCATTCGCGAGGGTTGTCACAGTTGGTATCAGAGCTTTATCGCTCCCGACGCACACACGTGAACCCTAAACTTAAACTACTTGACCTTGAAATAATAAATGAGAGATGGGTAGAAATTAAGGACTTTACTTGGTAGTCTTTGGTGTACTTGATGTTTGTTAGGTCCTAACTTGTTTGTTGATTCTGTTGAGTGATGTTATGTTGTTTGTATCTACCGTATTAAGGTGGATCATTGTGTTACCTAGAAGAAGTATCCTCTATCTAAGATTTGAAGATTGACAAACCTAATTGAAGTGTATTTCTTCCTCATCTTTGAATTCTCTCGTCCTTAATGTACTATGCTCTCTTCCTTCTATCTAGGTGCTTCTTTCTCTTCCATCTTGTTTGCCTCTTGGAAATTACTCTTGATAGTTCCTCCATCTTACCATTGGTATCCTTACCTTCCTCTTGTAACATTTTTGTGGATGCCATACCCATTGGTCTGTGGTATATTATACTTGGTCGGAAGAACTTTGATTTTGTGGAATATTAGTGTTTGTTAGAATGAATTTGTGATTTGAGGAAAATGGTGTAGATCTAAATTCGCCCTATATTGATGATTGGTTGTGTCTCTGTGGAGAGCTGGTAAGATAAGTTTGATGATTTTAATGCTTGATGCTTGTCATGACTTGTGTGTAAATAGTTCATGATATTCGATGGTGTAAGGTCGAATGAGTTGGCTATGACTTCTTAACTCATTAGTAATTTAGTCTTTTGGACTTAGAAGTTTAGTATTTTTTTGAAGACCATGCTTATGATAGGTCTAATTGGTGTAAATAAGAAGTTTTGAATGATATCTTGAGGTGCGAAATACTTTTGAGGTTAAGTGACGTCGTGTGGTTTCCTATTGTGTGTTTGTGAGTATATGCTTGGTGGAAAAGCATTTGGCTATAGTTCTTGGATTTAAAGATTTGATCTTATCTTATGGTATCGGAGACTCGTTTGGAGTAGTAAGGTTTCGTGGTAAGTTGAAACATATTATTTGAGGATTATAGATATGAGAGAGATTCGATGATGTGATCTAGGATGGAAATACCTTGGGATGTTAATAATGATGTTTGGCTTGATGTTGTACTTTGATAATAATGAACTCGTGGGCTATAGACTCGAAAATGACCGAGTATAAGAGAGTATTTGTTAGTCCTTTAGTTAAAGAAACATTTGAGGTTGTGTTGAATATTTGAGCTAAAGGAATGTTATTATACTTGAGTTGCAATTCCGCATTTGGGATTCCGTGAGATATGAAAGGATGGATGAATTGGGTTGTAGTCGATTTATCAAATCTAGGTGTACCTTACTTTGATGATTGTACGTGGTATGATGGTCCCTTGTAAGAGGCCTTTGTAAAGGAATAATTAAGTTGTTTTACTATCCCCTTAAGTTTGAAAGGAGAAATTTTGTGGATTAAACCTTAAACCATTACCCGTGCCATTGTCCCTTTTCATTTCCATTCTTGAATGCTTTTGTAAAGATTGATCTTTAAGAAATCGCAAGCTCGTATCTTCTTTCTTACTTGGATATCTTCATAACTCTACTATCTGCTTTGTCTCTTCCTCAACCTCGTTTTCCTTTTTCGCCTTCGCCTTTTTCATCTTATCGTAGTCTTTAGTGACGCTTCCTAATGTTCCTTGTATCATTTTCTTTTATCCCTACTCTCTTGAGAGGTAGTTTTTCTTATTAGCTAACGTAAGGGTTAGTAGGTGTGTTTTGAAGAAGTTTCGAATATGGTACCTAACCGTCCTATTAAACTAGTTTCATGTTTAGATGATTATAAGGATTTGAGGAGAGCTTAGGATGAAACTCTCCTAGTGGTTTTAGACTATGAAAGCTTAATGTTGCAATATCGTTTTGAGGATCGAAATAAGCATAATGATAGTTGGTAGTTGTGGTTAAGAATTTTAGTAATTCTTTAAGTGTTACTTGGGAAATTGTGGTCTTTAAATGTTGGACTCTAACGGGAATAATTACCTTGTGGAATTTGGATTGGATGACCAAACTTGAGGAATATTGTCATAAGCGAAAACAGATGTATTGAGAGTTGAAGGAGCTACATAAATTGATTTACGTCGGCATTGCCCTATGATTGGTGGCAAAATAAGTGAAATAGATTGGTGACTATCTCTTTTGATGTTGTGTGATTTAACTTTTTGCAGATTAAAGTTCATGTTGTTAATAACTTAGGATAATGAATTTTGGAATAAATTGGATCAAAGGATTTCATAGTAAGCCTCTTTTACCTTGTGGTTGTTAACGATCATGTTTCCCTAGATATAAATATTTTGTTGGTGGTTTCTAATAAGAGTTTTGATGGAGCTAAGAAGATTAGAGTTCGCAATGAATTTTCATTTGGGTGGTTAGTTGTGGAATCTACCGTGCCGATGGACCTCAGTAGATTCTAATTGGATTTGAATGATTGGGATTTGTTACTCAAAGTTTCATGATTATGAAGTATTTTTGTAGGAATTCGGATGATTGAAAATGATGAGTTGCAAAATGGGTAAATTGTATTCTCTTGAGGATTTGGTTTATTAGTAGAGTAAGTGATGTCAAATTCTTGTAGATCTTCCTGCTGACTTTATCGTGATTCTTCCTATCCCTAAGAGTTCGATTTGTTTCGTTTTTGCGTGTTTTGTATATATTTTGTTACCCTGAATTGTGTGTGAGATGTGCGAGTCGCTCTGTGTTTGTGTAATGTCTTGTTATTTTGATTTTATCTTTGAGAAAACTTTCAAATTTCCATATTATATTTCTAATTTAACGTTTCAAAGAAGTCTAAAGATGGTTTGTGTACCCTCTTTTTGGAGGAAATGGATTTCTTTTTCTTTTATATTTGGATTTTGCGTTTGGTTGGATGTTTGCACTTGTTATTGGAGACGCGTCTGATAACTAGTCCTGCACTTACTAACGTTGTTTTGAATTTCGATTTCACTATTTCGACTTTGCTTTTTGGATAATTAGAGTTCTCGTTCGCGACGAGCATTCTTGAGATCCGTAAGTAAAGTTTCACACTTATGAAAAATTTCCTTAAACCGTTTCGAGAAGAACATCATTTCATAAATGTTTTCGCTTATAAAAGTTTTCGTATTAATTTTGAAAACCGATTCTTGTCCTTGATACTTTTATTTTCTACTCTCAAGTTTCGAGGATGAAACTTTTTAAAAGGTGGGGTGAGTGTAACACCCGGAAATGTACCCTATTTTTCTAGTAAAAATATTTTACGGACACTTTTCAGCAAATTTAAGTTTTAATTTAGAATTTTATGTTCCGAGTCGAATTTAGAATTTTCGAGTTCGTATTTGGAATTTCCGCGAGATTCCATGAGAATCCCGTCTTAAGGCGAGTTTGACTTTTCCTGACTTTTAAGTCGTCTTTGACTTTTCTTGACTTTTAAGTCGTCTTTGACTTTTCTTGACTTTTGAGTCGTCTTTGACTTTTCTTGACTTTTGAGCCGTCTTTGACTTTTGTTGACTTTTTTCCTTACTTATCTCATTCTACCACTTAACCTATTTTCATTCCAACACAATTCAACTTTTCTTCTTCACTAAGAAACCATCAAAACCTAGCCTCCATAATCTTTCAATTCTTAGAATCGTCATAGCTCGTTCGTTTGTTGCTCAAATTCACGTAAGTTCGTCTTATTCTTCCCCTCTTAGCTTCCTCTATCCGTATTGGTAATAAAATTACCGTCTTTCTCGCTTTTTAAATCATCCGTCTTTCTCAAGGTGAATGATATTCATCTTTTATTATCTAATTGTATGTAGGTGGAGACTAGGAAGGTTTAGAAACCGTTTAAAGTCGCGAAAAGGTAACGGTGAAGGTTTACTCGATATCATTTACGTGTTTTACCTGCTTTTATAGCTAGAAATCGTATTAGATACATTAGTCAGTTTAGTGAATCCT
>JAIUZE010075395.1:0-22256 GCA_022085475.1 Heliosperma pusillum
ACATATGTGACAGTGAATGGTCCAGACCATCGTGATCGAAGTTTTCCTGGAAAGATTTTCAGACAAGAGTTGAAAAGAAGTACTTGGTCACCGACATCACCGACATTAAATTCTTTCTTAATTATCCTCTTGTCGTGCCAACGCTTCGTTTTTTCCTTATAAATCCTAGAATTCTCATAAGCTTGCAAACGAAATTCCTCTAGCTCATTGAGTTGCAAGAGTCTCCTATCAGCGCTAAGCTTAGTGTCTAAATTTAGTTCTTTGATAGCCCAGTAAGCTTTATACTCTACCTCGACAGGAAGATGACAGGCCTTTCCATAAACCAATCGATAAGGAGATGTTCCAATCGGGGTTTTGAAAGCTGTACGATAAGCCCACAAGGTGTCATCGAGCTTATTACTCCAATCAGTTCTAGATCTTGAGACTACTTTCTGAAGAATTGTTTTCAACTCTCTGTTTGAAACTTCTACTTGACCGCTGGTCTGAGGGTGGTAGGCTAATCCTCGTCTGTGATACACACCATATTTGGCAAGCAGAGTGTCTAACTGCTTTTCTCCGAAATGAGTTCCTCGATCACTTATCACGGCTCTGGGTACACCAAAACGTGGAAAGATGATCTTCTTAAATAGTCGTATCACAGCTCTAGCATCATTGGTGGGAGTGGCAATTGCTTCTACCCACTTAGAAACATAGTCAACAACGACTAAGATGTAACGATTTCCGTTAGAAGAAGGGAATGGTCCTTGATAGTCAATACCCCAGACATCGAATATTTCAACTTCTAATATGCCGTTTTGAGGCATCTCATGTCTCTTGGATATCTGACCCATTCGTTGACAAGCGTCACAAGCCATAACAAAGTCCTTTGAATCTTTAAACATCGTGGGCCAGAAAAACCCGGATTGTAAGACTTTGGCTACGGTCTTGGACGGACCATGATGACCACCATAAGCAGATGAGTGGCATCCTTCTAAAACTCCTTTAACTTCCCACTGAGGGATACATCGTCTATAAAGACCATCAGAACACTGCTTGAAAAGATAAGGGTCATCCCAAACGAAGAATTTTGCATCATGCAAAAATTGTTTTCTTTGGTTATAAGAAAGGTCAGAAGGTAGCTGTCGACTGACAAGAAAATTGGCCATATCAGCATACCAAGGAGAAGAGTCAGCAATTGCCATTAATGAATCATTAGCAAACGAATCATTAATTGGTGTTGGCAATCCTACTGTATGTAAATCTTCAGGTCAAAATTTGGGTCAAACTGTTTTGAATTATTATAGAGAAAAATATAGTTGTTATTAATCGATTTTATCAAATAAAATACTAAAATCGTACGAAAATTAATCTAATTAATTCTCCTTTTATACATATGATATATAAAATATTCATGCAACATGTGATAATTTTATCATGTAAAAAAAATTATTTTAGTTATTTATGCCAAAATAATCACTATTTATGTCGTTCTAACTATTAAAAATAATAAATCATGCAAAATAAATCATATTTATCTCAAATTTACATACAGTAGGTAACACATGCATGTGATATCATACTAAAATTTCATGGCCCGACTCGAAGTTTAACTATTTTTAGTCATAAAATGTTCATTTTACTAATTAAAATGTGTTTAATGAACAAAAAATCATTAAATAAAGCAATCATCTTTCATAAATCATAAAAACGACCTAAACACATTTTAGCATCATAAGGTATTTCATGCTTAAAAATTTCGTGACTTTATCATATAAAACACAAATTTCTACTTTTATTTGGTTACATTAACTCGTAAAAACTAATAAAACCGATTTGCATGCAACATCCAAATGCTCTGATACCTATTTTTAGGTTCATATACCTACTCGTAAGACATTTATTAAGTAATACTAATTGACATTTTAATTAATCTAAAAGATCTAGTTACATGCAAACTATGTAAACCGAAATAAAGAAAGAAAATGTTCCTCACATTCAGTTCGAGTATGGGCACAAGTACAATATACCTTATTGTACTTGTTCTTGAGCTAGATTATTTAGGATGAATTTCCAAAAGCTCCAAGAGTAGGAACCCTCCTACGAAACCGTCTTTGCTTCTTCTCTCTCGTAAGTTAGTGAACCTTCTTGAAATGCCTTACACATGGTCAAGCTTTCTTCTTTGAATCGTCGGGTTCTAGGCAAATGCTCGGGAATATAGAAAAAGGGCGTAGAAACGTCACTTTCCCTACAAAACAAGTTAGAACACAGGAATTCGCCTAGAAGACGACATTAGCTCATAAAATGGCTTAACAAAGCACAAATGACATACAAAACCGAGCTAAACTGGGGGTTAAAATCATACAAATATTCACTTATCAAACTCCCCCAAGCTAAACCTTTGCTTGTCCTCAAGCAAATATAACAAACAATACCAGGACAAGGCTGCAAGCATTGGCTACTATACCATCAAGAAACAAATCTCAACGTAAACCTTTGAAAACATAATGAATCATAACCCAAAAACAACGTGGGCAAGAATGATACATAAACATGGCTGAGATTTACATAACGGCGTAGCACAAAGAATTTCACTATAGATTTTTGGGTCTTGCATGATCTTTTGACAAATGGACTCTCGCGGTACACTCGAACACTCATTGTATGTAAAAGGTGATTTTTTTTTTGTGTAAATGTTTTGAGACACTCACCTATCTACGACTTATGAAAATGTGTCCGCAGTCTAATATGGTAAACAATTCAAAAACACAACTCAAAGATCACAATGCACATAGAAAAGAAGCCGAAAAATGAGAAGAAGGCTTTGGGAAATGGGTGAAAGGTGGACAAACAGTTATGGTCAATGTGAAGGTTAGAGTGAGCTAGCAACTGACCAATGATAAATGAATACTCAATCCAAACTTTCGATCAACGTCCCAGAAGACAAAAAATGATTATTACACACGAAACACAATGGTAAACTCCTTCTGAATATTGACTTGACATTTCTTAGGAGATACTCACAACTTCTTCTTTTATTTCTTTTTCGATTTTCTTTTTTTTTCATTTCAATTTTTTCTTTCATTTTTTTCATTTTTTTTCTTTTCTATTTCATTTTTCTTTGTTCTGAACACAACTTCACTTCTTGAACTTTTTCGTTTTCCCAAATTCACTTTGACAGATAAGAACAAATCTTCTCAAACAAGCACCCATACACCATAGTCTAGCTACTAGCTCAAAAGGTAGGCAGTTTTTATGTGTAGCTATTATTTTGTGAAGCATTTGTATGAAGGGGCTAATTTTGAGGTGTAATTTAAAGTGAAAAAGGCTTCAAATCTTAGTGAATCATGAATGCAATGCTTATAGAAATGAAATGAGAACCATACTTATGCGTTTTGACATGACACACATCACAAGGAGAACTACACCCACCTAGATGAGACTGGGTATGGATGTACCAGTCTAAGGAGGTTCTACCTTACAATATATGTAGTTTGCCAAATGTCAAGATCAAGCGTACTCATCTATAGATTCATTCCATGCCTACTGTGTACAAGACTTCCCCATGTATGCAAAATTCAATGAAAATTGAATCATTATCTTTTGAAAGCTCTAACGTTGGGAAAATGTAACATGATAGCATAGTAAACAAGCAAGCAAAACATGAAAAGCATTCAATTGTGTTCAAAATTTAAAAATATTCTCTTTCTTATTCAAAATTTGAAAAATATAACTAAAATGCAAAAATGGGAATGGAAAATGCAATCCCTCCCCCAAGCTAAACATTACATTGGTCAGAAAAACCAAATATGCAATGAGATGCTTAATGGGAAGAAAGGAAAAATGCAAGAAGAATGAAGCTTACTAGTCCGCGCGGACTCCCCCAAGCTAGTCTTTTGGACTTGACAAGGAAGGTCGTCAGAGATTCTTCAAAAAATCTTTCATCTGCAAAGAAATCTAACAAAACAACGTAAAAGGGAAAAAAAAAATGCAAAAACGGAAAACACGGGTTGCCTCCTGAGAAGCGCTTGTTTAACGTCTTGCTCGACGAATTTTTTTATAAAATCATTGGGTCTGTAATGGACGCTCCGTATAAACAATATCCAAACATCCGATGATAGAATTGCTATAGTAGAGTTTCAGTCTGTGTCCATTAACTTTGAATTTCTCACCATTGCTAGTCATTAGTTCCACATAGCCGTACTTGCTCACATATGTGACAGTGAATGGTCCAGACCATCGTGATCGAAGTTTTCCTGGAAAGATTTTCAGACGAGAGTTGAAAAGAAGTACTTGGTCACCGACATTAAATTCTTTCTTAATTATCCTCTTGTCGTGCCAACGCTTCGTTTTTTCCTTATAAATCCTAGAATTCTCATAAGCTTGCAAACGAAATTCCTCTAGCTCATTGAGTTGCAAAAGTCGTCTATCAGCGCTAAGCTTAGTGTCTAAGTTGAGTTCTTTGATAGCCCAGTAAGCTTTATACTCTAACTCGACAGGAAGATGACAGGCCTTTCCATAACCCAATCGATAAGGAGATGTTCCAATCGGGGTTTTGAAAGCTGTGCGATAAGCCCACAAGGTGTCATCGAGCTTATTACTCCAATCAGTTCTAGATCTTGAGACTACTTTTTGAAGAATTGTTTTCAACTCTCTATTTGAGACTTCTACTTGACCGCTGGTCTGAGGGTGGTAGGCTAATCCTCGTCTGTGATACACACCATATTTGGCAAGCAGAGTGTCTAGCTGCTTTTCTCCAAAATGAGTTCCTCGATCACTAATCACGGCTCTGGGTACACCAAAACGTAGAAAGATGATCTTCTTAAATAGTCGTATCACAGCTCTAGCATCATTAGTGGGAGTGGCAATTGCTTCTACCCACTTAGAAACATAGTCAACAGCGACTAAGATATAACGATTTCCGTTAGAAGAAGGGAATGGTCCTTGATAGTCAATACCCCAGACATCGAATATTTCAAATTCTAATATGCCATTTTGAGGCATCTCATGTCTCTTGGATATTTGACCCATTCGTTGACAAGCGTCACAAGCCATAACAAAATCCTTTGAATCTTTAAACATCGTGGGCCAGAAAAACCCGGATTGCAAGACTTTGGCTACGGTCTTGGACGGACCATGATGACCACCATAAGCAGATGAGTGGCATCCTTCTAAAACTCCTTTAACTTCCCACTGAGGGATACATCGTCTATAAAGACCATCAGAACACTGCTTGAAAAGATAAGGGTCATCCCAAACGAAGAATTTTGCATCATGCAAAAATCGCTTCCTTTGGTTATAAGAAAGGTCAGAAGGTAGCTGTCGACTGACAAGAAAATTGGCCATATCAGCATACCAAGGAGAAGAGTCAGCAATTGCCATTAATGAATCATTAGCAAACGAATCATTAATTGGTGTTGGCAATCCTATTTCAGTTACTTTTATCCTTGAAAGATGGTCAGCGAATACATTTTTTGCTCCTTTCTTATCCTGGATCTCTAGATCGAACTCTTGAAGGAGTAAGATCCATCAGATAAGTCAAGGTTTTGCCTCTTTCTTTGAAAGGAGATATTTCAAAGCAGCGTGGTCAGTGTAAACAATGACTTTCGATCCTATAAGGTAAGAACGGAATTTGTCTAAGGTATAGACAATGGCAAGAAGTTCTTTTTCAGTAGTGGCATAGTTGATTTGGGCAGGATCTAAGGTTTTACTAGCATAGTAAATTGCATGAAGGAACTTTTCCTTTTTTTGCCCTAAAACAACTCCAACGGCGTAATCACTCGCATCGCACATAAGTTCAAATGGAAGATTCCAATCAGGTGACTGGATTATAGGTGCGGTGATTAGAGCGCGTTTGATTTTGTTGAACGCGTCAAGGCATTCCTTCGTGAAATTAAAAGGCGCATCCTTAAAAAGGAGCTCAGTCAGGGGCTTGGCTATTTTAGAAAAATCTTTAATAAACCGTCGGTAGAAACCGGCGTGGCCAAGGAAACTCCTGATTCCTTTTACATTAGCAGGTGGTGGCAGTTGCTCAATAACTTGGATCTTAGCTCGATCCACTTCAATACCTCTTTCAGAAATGATATGTCCTAAAACTACACCTTCGTTTACCATGAAGTGACATTTTTCCCAGTTGAGAACAAGGTCGACTTCTTCACAGCGTTTTAGCACTTTCGACAGATTTGTCAAACAATTATCAAAGGAAATGCCATAGACGCTAAAGTCGTCCATGAATACTTCCATGATAGTCTCAACAAAATCAGAAAAAATACTAGTCATGCAACGCTGGAAAGTTGCAGGTGCATTACACAAGCCAAATGGCATTCGGCGATAAGCAAAAGTGCCATAGGGACAGGTGAAGGTGGTTTTCTCTTGGTCCTCAGGGTGGATAGGAATTTGGAAAAATCCTGAGTAACCATCTAAATAACAGAAATATTTGTGGCAAGCTAACCTCTCTAGCATTTGATCAATGAAGGGCAGAGGATAGTGATCTTTTCTAGTTGATTGATTCAACTTCCTTTAGTCAATGCACATACGCCATCCCGTCACAATCCTTGTGGGGATGAGCTCATTCTTCTCATTCTTGACTACTGTTGTTCCTCCTTTCTTAGGAACAACTTGGACATGGCTAACCCATTTTGAGTCAGAAATTGCATAGATTATGCCAGCATCTAGCAATTTCAGAACTTCAGCTTTAACTACTTCTTGCATGTTGGGATTAAGACGGCGTTGACCTTGAACACAAGGTCTTTGGCCTTCTTTTAAGTTAATTCTATGCATGCAAAAGTCGGGGCTTATGCCTGTAAGGTCTTCAAGTTTATAGCCTATTGCCTTTTTATGTTTTCTCAAAACAATCAATAGTGAGTTTAACTGATTTTCATCTAGAAGAGCACTCACTATGACCGCGCAATATTCAGACTCATCTAAAAAAGCATATTTTAAATTTGAGGGAAGAGGTTTAAGTTCAGGTTTATGTACTTCCGCCTTAGCAGGAGCATCAATTAAGCTTATAAACTCCTCAACTTCTTCAGACGGTATCTCTTTACCAGTCAAGTCCCTTTCCATCTCACTGATCTAAAAATTATCGTTCTCAGAGATATCCTCTAACAATAAAATTGCTTTTAAAGGATCATCAATTATTGATGGATACAAAGATTCATCAATGATTGAGTCGACAATGTCAAGAAAACAGTTATAGAGAAACTATCAAGATCCTTTAACTTAGGAGGGGACTTATTTTGCAATAACGCACTGCATTCATTGGTGAATGCGATGATTTCAACATCATCTAGAGTCCTCTTCTTTGATAAGATATCCTTCATAAATTTTGTGTAAGAAGGGATTTGAGTGATTAATTCAGTGAAGGGAACCGTTACTTGGAGGTTTTTGACAACTTCCATGAATTTACCGAACTGGGTTTCCTTATGATTTCTCCTCAAACGTTGGGGAAATGGAACTTGAATTTTGATGGGTTCCTTTTCAAGTTCATCCTTCTTTTCATGCTTATCTTCCGCTTCTTTAGCGGTGGATGGTTGGGTTTCTTTTTGGCTTTCTACTGGTGAAGGCTCAACTGCTGGCTCTTTGGGTTGCTGAGGTTCCGTATAAGTGGTACCACTCCTAAGGGTGATAGCATTTGCGGTGTCCCTCGGTTGTTCACCATGAGTTGGGAGTTGGCCTTGTTTTCTTTGGGTAATAGAGGTAGCCAATTGGGCCATTTGAGTTTCAAGCGTCTTGATGGCAACATCTTTGGCTTGATCACTCTTTTGAAATTGAGCAAACATTGAATCTTGTTTTTGAACAACTTGCAGAAGCATGGATTCAATTTTGCTCAAGCTTGAGTCATTTGGTTGGCCTTGAATTTGAGGTGGTTGGTGTTGAGGTTGATTTTGGTAAGGTTGGTTGAAGTTAGGTTGGAATGAAGGTCTCTGGTTTTGAAAACCAGGTGGATTGTAAGGCTTTTGTTGGTGTGGTATGAATGGTTGTTGGGTTTGTTGGTGGGGATTTTGAACGTTGGTACTTTTGTAGGACAAAAACGGGTGGTTTTTTGTGTTTTCGTTATAAAAGTTTGAGAAAGCGTTGCCTTGCCTATATCCTTGATAGGCATTGACTTGCTCTATTGAACTTCTACATTCTTGAAAACTATGCCCTCCAATCCCACATGTCTCACATACCACTACGTGGTTAGTGACGTTGATACGTTCCTTGGATTGGGAAGAGCTTCCTACTTGTTGCTGCAGAAGGACTAATTGGGCTTCCAGGAGTGCTACTTTACTCGAATCATCCTGCTTGGCTTTGAGCGGTATAGCACGCGAGTTGCTATACTGAGAATCGTGAATTGCCATTGACTCGATAGTCGCACTAGCTATCTCTACATCGATTTGATCGAAACGACCATTGTTAGCGGAGTCGAGGATACGACGCGATTCGCCATAACAACCGTTGTAGAATGTGATAGCCAGGAACCATGAATCAAGGCCATGATGAGGGCATTCTCTTTGTAATTCTTTGTACCTTTCCCATGCCTCATAAAGGCTTTCGTTGCCTCTCTGACGGAATCCAGTAATTTGACTTCGTAAGAGTGCGGTTCGTTCTGGTGGGAATTACTTTTGATAGAAAGCAAGAGCTAGACCATCCCACTCGACTATTCCTAAGGCAACTCGGTCAAGACTATTGATCCAGAGTTTTGCCTTTCCTCTTAAAGAGAAGGGAAAGAGCATTTCCCTAATCTGTTCTTGGGATACTCCAGTTTGTCTAATCGTGGAGCAATAGTCACAGAAGTTTTGGATATGAAGGTTGGGATCTTCTGTGGCATTGCCACCAAATTGATTTCTTTCTATTAAGTTGATGAAGGCAGGTTTGATTTCGAAGTTTTGAGTTGTAATTTGAGGTGTAGCGATACCCTTTGGAAGTGTATCTGCGGTGGGTTTAGAATGGTCGGAAAGTCGAACCATTTTTGTTGTGAAGATGAAGATGGAATGTTGGTTGAAAGTTGATTGAATTTTTGAAATGGAGAGGAAAATGGATCTTCTTCTCCTTCAAGATTAGGTAAGATATCCGAGTATTTCTCACGAATACGATCTAAACTTGAAATCTAAACTTGAAACGCAGAGTTCTTTCTAGTTCGGGGTCCAAAGGAATAGGGGTCCCTAGTCTAGAAGATCTGGGCATAAGATAGAAAAGCTAAGATGAAAAATCAAGAGAGGTCTAAAGGAATTTGAGTTCGTAAAGACTAGTCAAAACTAATCGTGATTAAAATCACAATAAAAGGAAAACTAAACCGTGATCCCCGGCAACGTCGCCAAAATTTGATCGTGCCTGTCGCAAGCCCGATACAAAGATAAATTACCCAGACTAGGCTAATAACAAATTAATGTAATTATGGAAGTAGGGGTCGATCCTCAGGGAGATGGTGTTTCCTATGGATTGTGAATCGTCTCACAATGGAGTTTTATCTAATGATTTTCTGACTTTTGGATTTTGTGATGTCTAAACTAACGAATGGCATAAAAACAAAATAAAAACAAACTAAAATGAAAACGATAAAGCAAATGATAAATTAACAATAATGAGTAGCATCTAGGGAAATAGGTTCACAGGTAGATTGACATATTGATGAAATTGGATTTAGGATATGCAAATAATTCATTGAGCGTTCGTAAGAATAGTGTGTTCATTACAATCATAGATCAGATGGTCTAACAGGCTTTTAGTGCGATTTACTAGGTCTTAATCCACTATGTCACGCTTTGTCTATTCAATTCCTGTATATCTACCTTGGAAAAGAATTCCACACTAGTCAATGATTGTGATCAAGAATCGTCAACTATCGTTAAAGTCCAAACATGCATAGACACAATGTTTTAAAAACACAATTTCTTTTATCCAATTATCATCTTTTAATTAATCTAACATGGCTACCCTATACCCTAGAAAGGTGACTACTCACTCATGATTACGTTTATGACTAAGATGATATTAACAATGAAAGTTAAGATAGGCATATTTAGTTGATTTTGACAATAATTTAGACTCTCTATGTGGCGATAATAACAACGTTATATGACAATCTAAGAAATGAAACTATGATTATAACAACATGAAAATGAATCTAAATGATACGAATAGAAAATAACAATCAAATGGAAAACAATAAAGAACAATAAACAAAGGATAAATTAGGAGTACCTAGGTGACGATCAACGATGAAAGCGATAACAATAATAGAAATCCCTCGCATAGAAATACCGTACCTTGAATTACTACTCTTGAACCCAACTAGTAGATACAAAGATTGAAATTCTTATTGAACTAAGCTAATGTTTTGATAGGAAATGGACAGAAATAAACTAGAAACAAAAGACAAAAGAAGAAAGTAATCTAAACTAGAAAGACTAAGACTAAAGACAAAATATAAGAAGATTGTTGTATTGGATGGTGTGTGATGTTGTGAGGCTAGAGCATCTATTTATAGTATTAGGGTTTCGTGGAGAAGAGGTCGGGCATTAAACACATAAGACAAAATAAGGAAGAAGGACCCGCAATGCTCGGATCAGCAGGGATACCCGATCGGGTACACACTTACCCGATCGGGTAAGTCGTCTTCTGGAAGCTCTTGACTAACGCTTCCTCTCCCTTTGCTTGACTTGACTTCCAACATCCCCCTTGACTTCTACAATCGGGTTTGTTGCTTGGATATGATGTAAAGCGATGAATTCTTCCGCCCAATTGATTGATCTTCCGACAACTACGAAACCGTCTTTGCTTCTTCTCTCTCGTAAGTTAGTGAACCTTCTTGAAATGCCTTACACATGGTCAAGCTTTCTTCTTTGAATCGTCGGGTTCTAGGCAAATGCTCGGGAATATAGAAAAAGGGCGTAGAAACGTCACTTTCCCTACAAAACAAGTTAGAACACAGGAATTCGCCTAGAAGACGACATTAGCTCATAAAATGGCTTAACAAAGCACAAATGACATACAAAACCGAGCTAAACTGGGGGTTAAAATCATACAAATATTCACTTATCAGCCTTTGGAAGAGCTAATCATAATAGTTTTCCCTTTGCCTTGATAGGAGTAAATGGGATTGCTTCTCTTGTTCCCTTTGCCTCCACTTTTCTTGAACCTCGCATTGCTCTTGACATTGATGTAAAAAACATCCTTACTAGAGCTAGCTTGGAAGCCCATGTCACGTTGGCTTGCACATGCATCTTGTGCAATTCATGAACCGAGACAGTGGCATTTTGCATGTTGAAGTTCACCCTAAAGTTGACAAACCCTTTGATCTTACTTAGGGAGTGAAGTATGCGGTCAATTATGAGAGGCTCGGGAATCTCTATTCCTTGCTTCTTAAGCACCTTCACGTACTCAATCATTTTGAGCACGTGAGGGCTAACATTATGACCCTTCTTCATATTGAGGTTGAAAAATTGGGAGGCGGCTTCGTATTGCACAAGTCTTGGAGCTCGTGAAAACATGGTCACGAGCTTATAATAGATTTCATATGTGGTCGTCATTTTCATGGGATTACGTTGAAGCTTGCTATCCATCGAGAAGATCTAGACATTCTTGATCGCCGCCGACTCCTTGTGGTAGGCCTCATAGGCCTCCCTAGTGGCGTTCGATGACCTCGCGTTTGGAGCGCTAGAGGACGCCTCGGTTAGGTAACTAAGCTTACCGTCAACTTCGGCGGCTAAGCGTAGTTGCCCATTTCAATCCGTGAAGTTTGAACCATTCTTTTCAAGTTTACAACAATCCATGAAGGATCTTAGCCATGATACGGTGGTGAGTGGTGGAGGTTGAACCTTGTTATTTATGTTCTCCGACGTTGCGAATTAAAATAAGTTCGACTTCAAAATAGAAAATGAAAGAAATATCAACATTTATCGTTTTAAAATACTTGTAAACATTTTAGTAAGTTAAGCATTTATATAGTGACCTCTATTCAACTATTATAAATGATCTCGAGATCCAAATTCATATCATCTTGGGCACGGTAAGCCGATTCATCCCTCATTAACATAATTCGGTGGATTAACTCTTTAGTCGATTCTACATTACAACTCTCGGTCGATAATATTACTTTAATATTTATCTTAAGCCCGGAACACATGCGGCTACGGTCACTAATACTTCCGTTGAGTTCAACCCAAATTTTGAAATAATAACATTTATTACCCCACTTACCCAACGTAACACGTTTAGTACCCCGGGGAGCCGAGCTTACTTCCTTGCGAAATTGAGATTCATGGGTTCTACTATTTGGTAAGGCTTAGTCTCAATTAAGAAAATAGAGGTGAAGTCAATTTATATTATCTATCTCCTTTTAAGTGAGCTAAATTGGTGAACTATCGATAATTATAATTGACGCGGTCGATTGACTCGATAAAATGCATGTGATTTAAATGGCGATTTGGCATGTATATAACATATAAATAAAAATGCAAGCAATAAAACAAATTCCTAGTATGGCCATCCTAAAATAATAGAAAATCAAATTAACTATTACAAATTCGGAAACCAACTCCTTGGTCCCTTGAACTTCATATGCACGCCTCCCAAGGATACCGTCTCTTTTGGAACGCCTTTTCCAAATGGCACTATTTTTGGGAAGCTCATGGATTAAAAATGATATAATAAAAATACAAGGCTTTTATATTATAAATTTGCACAACAAAATGAAATAATACAATAAAAGTGATACGAGATCACAATAAATTACAACTAAATCAATATTCCATTACATTCTGGATAATATCGATTAAAAACTATGGCCATATTAAGACAAATTACATAATTCAAAAATTGCATAAATCAAAATGACATTCATTCATTCATTCAAAATGCAGCCTAACTATATGTAAACTCATGCAATATTAATGTGCCAAATCGCCCTAATAACCGTATATCGTATATAAACCCGGTTTTATGGAAATGCGTGATAATCACCAATTAAAATCACAAATTAATACTTAAATCAAATTTAAGTCCAACTTAATTACCCAAACTGATTTAGGACTCAAAAATTAGTCTCCACTAATTATTTGACAATAATTCAACTCGGTGTTGCATTATTGCTCGGTTTTTGACCCTTATTAACATAACTTTTATGTAACAATTCCAAATTAAATTACAATAATTTGAAAATTTGAAAATTAAAATTTTGTATATTCTGGAACATTTCCAGGAAAATCTTCAGGTCAAAATTTGGGTCAAACTGTTTTGAATTATTATAGAGAAAAATATAGTTGTTATTAATCGATTTTATCAAATAAAATACTAAAATCGTACGAAAATTAATCTAATTAATTCTCCTTTTATACATATGATATATAAAATATTCATGCAACATGTGATAATTTTATCATGTAAAAAAAATTATTTTAGTTATTTATGCCAAAATAATCACTATTTATGTCGTTCTAACTATTAAAAATAATAAATCATGCAAAATAAATCATATTTATCTCAAATTTACATACAGTAGGTAACACATGCATGTGATATCATACTAAAATTTCATGGCCCGACTCGAAGTTTAACTATTTTTAGTCATAAAATGTTCATTTTACTAATTAAAATGTGTTTAATGAACAAAAAATCATTAAATAAAGCAATCATCTTTCATAAATCATAAAAACGACCTAAACACATTTTAGCATCATAAGGTATTTCATGCTTAAAAATTTCGTGACTTTATCATATAAAACACAAATTTCTACTTTTATTTGGTTACATTAACTCGTAAAAACTAATAAAACCGATTTGCATGCAACATCCAAATGCTCTGATACCTATTTTTAGGTTCATATACCTACTCGTAAGACATTTATTAAGTAATACTAATTGACATTTTAATTAATCTAAAAGATCTAGTTACATGCAAACTATGTAAACCGAAATAAAGAAAGAAAATGTTCCTCACATTCAGTTCGAGTATGGGCACAAGTACAATATACCTTATTGTACTTGTTCTTGAGCTAGATTATTTAGGATGAATTTCCAAAAGCTCCAAGAGTAGGAACCCTCCTATAAGTTGCACCTAAACTATCCCTTGAATCACTCAATTGTTGATTTACTAGTACAATAGTCAAGTACCCTTAAAAACAAGTATGACACTCGAAATTTCTACCTTAGAAATGTCGAGTTCAAGCTACAAACACAAGTTCTATGAAACTTCTAAAGTTTCTAAGTTTATTGTGATTTCTAGTGAGATGTTGTATATTATTATTGTGAGATCAAGTTATATCAAATAAGAAAAGAAAACCCTCTTCTTATTCACTTGATGGCCGGCCAAGTAGTATAGGGAAAGAGGATTGCTTTTTAATTTTTTCCTAATCAAAGTATTAGGGTGGCTATAGGAATTAGGGCTAGATATAGGCTTGTAATCATTTTGTTCTAATCTTGTTTAGAACAACAATAAGCATCCAACCATCTACCCTTCCTCTTTGCAAAACCGGTGATCTAACATAAGATCGAGTCCATTTTATAATTTATGATTTTGTCATTTGTCACACATGTGACATGTGACATGTGACATGTGACATGTTATCTTATAATATAAATATGTATTTAACTAGTTTAAATACAATTTCATGTCAAATAAATTAAACTTAACATTTTAAGTAATAATTTATAATCACATATATACAAAATGGGTCATCTCATATTTGGTTAATATAATCTACAACTTATTGTAATTATGATCAATCAATTATGCTTATCTCAAATGTTTCATAAACATTAAGCATTCTTACTAATATAACGATTATATTATCAAATTGAATCTTATTTAATAATATTACAATAAGATATGATTCTCACTTATAAGATAAACTTGTTCTGTTTAAGGGATTAATTAATCTGTATCAATATACAATTAATTAACTTTCTTGATTAGGGATTCGTCCTTTCGGTGTGTCCTCAAGGGATCAACTGATCACCACCGTCATACGACATTAATGTCAAACTCTAGTAAGCCAATCATTACTGATTAATGTGGACCAGTTGACTATAATGTTAATCATACCTTTGTATTCTTGTTAATGAGATTTAATTAGATGATTGCACTATTGTTGAGAACACTTACTCCAACAGATTGTATACTAAAGAACCTATGGTGGTGCTAGGAGATTTTAATAATGTCATGTATGCCAATGAGGGGTTAGGAAAGGCTGTGAGGGATGATGAAATTTCACCTTTTCAGTCTGTTGCTAATATGTGTGATCTGCAAGATCTTAAGATTACTGGTGCTTTTTTTTTTTTACTTGGAACAATAAACAGCCTAGTGAGAGCAGGATCTTTAGTAGAATAGATAGGGTTTTAGTGAATATTGGGTTGATGAATAAGTGGTCTGATTGGTTTGCTCACTTCCATTTTGAGGGATATTTTGATCATTGTCCCTATATTATATCTTGCAGTGAGAGTTCTTGATATGCTAAGTGTGGTACACGGCCTGGTGAGGGACCATGTGAAGGAAACGAGGGATAAGCGTAGTGTACGCATTTGTGGAGACGCCACCAATTTTATGGGAAATTGGAACCGTTCGAATATGTTATGCCATGTCAAGACACAAAGTAATGACATGAACACTAAGAACTCGTACCTTTTGCATTCTATGTATAGAATGACTCTCATGGATGACAATGAACACGGATTTTCACAAAGATCTGGAGTAAGGGGTGAGGGTACGTATTATGAAGCTCTTTAATCGAACACCTAATCCCGCCCGCGTTGATAGCGGCCTCTATTAATGATTAGGGATATCGTTCGTACTTGATATTTGTCTGAGTAAAAGCGCGACAGACTGACTCATTTACTTTATTTCAAAACACAAAACACTCAAAAAAACCTCTCAAATTCTAACGCAAATCCGTCACAACTTGATCAATCCAAGCCATAGAAATAAAGGAAATGACTCAGTCTGTCGCGCTTTTACTATTCGTTTGATGCAAGGGCAATGATCAAAATATCCCTCGGGATGGCACAGAGCATAATAAGTTATTGTTTGACATTCTTTGCATTTGTTTACCATTTCATTTCTTATTTATAATTAAAATGCTAATGATAACCTTTTGATTTGAGTTGATGTAGGAGGCCCGAAACATGAGGTCTTTTTCTGGCTACACGACCATGATGGAGGCCTATGAGAGGTTAAGGGAGGAGGAGAGGGCTCTAGTCTAGGCAGGAGCCTTTGGAGACCTGGTTAGGGATTGGAGGGCGATCATGCAGAGGAAAATTTGGTCTAACCTGAGCCTGATTCAAGCCTTTATTGATCGGTAATGGATACGACTTCGACCTTTCACATGTCTTTTGGAAAGGTCGGGGTTACTTTGGAGAACTACGACATGATTTCAGGTTTGCCGTGCGGAGAGGAGTCTTTAAAGTGGCCTTCGACGTCCATGAGGGTTGACACGGAGAAGGCGAGGAGCTTCATAGGTTGGAACCTGCCGTCGAGGGCGGCTACCATTCCTGGGTTGGTCCCGAGTACTTACGTCAGGGACTACTTTGCGGGTAGGACTCCAGCGAGAGTGAGGACAGGTGGAGAGATGGTACCTCCTCCTCCTTGTACAGTTGAGCAGAGGGCTCGACTTTGGTTGTGGTGCTTCTTATCTTCGATCTACTTCGGAGACAAGGGGGAGAGGCTATCAACGAAGCTTCTTCTCTTCCTGTCTGACTTGAGTAACCTAGGTCGGTGGTACTAGGTTACTCCTGGCTTTGCGGTCCTCACTCGCTATATGAGGGCCATGGTCAGACCAGAGCTGATGAAGAAGGGGACTTCTCCCGCTACTGTGGGTCCTGGGCTTTTGTTGGAGACATGGACTTTCCTTTTGTATGAGTTGAGTAACTCGTCTCGCATTTGATCGAAATATCGATATTTGGTGTTGTTAAATGATTATTTATTTTGTTCGCAGGCATGGGTGTACTCCTAATTTCTGGGCTTCGCGCCCAAGAGCACAGAGCCGGAGCCGAGGGCGTACTTGTTGTGAGGGATTGGGTGATGTGTCGTAAGAAGAGCCAGCGTTCTTCTTACGATGTCTGTCGGAGGGGCGTGAATGCCCTGCAGTTGGATCACGTAAGTCTCTTGGTTTCCCCGTTAATTTGTCTTTACAAATGACCGCATGAACGATCCTTTCGTTTCTAGAACTGATCATCAGGAATGACCCCTTGTTTCTTTATTTTAGTGGGTGTCCAGACCTTGGGGGGACTACCAGGATTGTAACACCCGTAAATGTACCCTATTTTTTATAGTGACAATATTTTACGGATACTTTTCAGTGAATTTAAGTTTTAAATTAGAATTTAATGTTCCGAGTCGAATTTAGAATTTCCGAGTTCGTATTGGGAATTTCCGCGAGATTCCATGTGAATCCCGTCTTAAGGCGACTTTGACTTTTGTTGACTTTTTCCTTACACAACTCATATTCGCTCATACTCCCTTAACCTATTTCATTCACTCAAACACAAACATTACTTCTTTTTTAAGAAAAATCAAAAACCCTTGCCTCCATTTTGATCCATCTTTGAATCATCATATCTCGATCGTTTCTTGCTCAAATTCTCGTAAGTTCGTTTTATTCTTTCTCCCTTACCTTCCTCTATCCGTATTGATAATAAAATTACCGTCTTTCTCGCTTTTCAAACTTTCCGTCTTTCTCAAGGTGAAATAAATTCATCTTTTATGATCTATTTGTAGGTGGTGACCTCCAAGATCCCGACAAAGACTATTTCCTAATAGAAGAGGACCTTGACGAGTAGTGAAGACGCGTAAAGGTAACGGTGAAGGGTTACTCGATATCATTTACGTGTTTTATGTGATTTCTAGGCTAGGAATCGTATTTAGAATATGGTTAGTGAGCTTATTAATTGTGTTGATGATGATATATATTTTTTTGTTGAGAATCTATATGAGAATCTATGAAATATGGTTATAATCGATAATTGATGAATGTTGAACATGGATTGAAAATGGTGAATTTCGTGCATATGGACCCTAGCCGGTCGACCGGCAGCCGGTCAGACAACTGGCTGGGGCACTGGCTGTATATTATTGCATTTTTTCGTGATTTTGAAATATGACTTGGGTCTCAGCCGGTCGACCGGCAGCCGGTCAGACCACCGGCTGAGACACCTCCCTTTTTCTTCCTTGTTTTTCCAATGACCCTTTGGTCCCAGCCGGTAGACTGGCTGGGACATGCTGTTGTTTCATTTTTGTTTTTCACATGATTATTGGCCTTAGCCGGTAGAGCGGCAGCCGGTCCACCTGACCGGCTGGTTCCTGCTGGAGTTCTTTGTAAATTTTGTTTACGGTTTTCATTTATAATAATTCTGATCGTTCGTTTATCGTATAAATTTACGTAGTGACTTATAATATTAATGTTTTGAGTATATGATATTTCATTCGCTTGTATCACCTGTTTTATGACGGTTTTTGGTATGTTTCCACTTTGAGTCGGTTTTTACAAATGATACGGTTTGAGCACTATTTTGCCTTGTGCTTTGTACTCTCATTTCCTTGGCTACCTCCACGTTCATAAGGCTGGAATGTCGGAACGGGGAGGTATCCTACTGCTTAATTTCATGTGTAGTGGGCATACGACGACGTTGTTGGGAGTTGAACGCATTGCGTTGATCGACCCGGCCGTCAAATGTTGTGTACTTGCGAGGTGGTGTTATTTGCATGTAGAGTACCGCTTGTTATGAGGCTTGAGCTCTTTTCCGCCTCTTTCGTGAATTGATCTACCGAATTTGGGGTACTCGGCATATATATTGTAAGACCGAGTCTTGGATGCGAAACGTCATCGCATGTCGAATCGGAACACGTTTATTCCGAGATCCTGGCCAGGTTTAGACTAGGACCATATTATTATCGTCGTGCTACCAGGAGGAAATTAGTCTACATATACGAAATGTAGCATCGTGTATGAGTTCAGGGAAATGTTATATCCCGTGGATGCCTGTTAATCATACTTGCCATGTACACGGTGCTAGTGCGTTTCATTTACCGTGAGAGATGTCGTCTTTGTGTCGTCATTCTTGAATGCGTGATTTCATGACTTATTATTCATGGTCATTGCATGATTGGGCATCGTCTATGCATTGGTATGTTTGAATGGATGATAATATGATGGATTTACTGTGATCATAGCATGACTTGGCATGGTTGTTTGTCGAGTCTCAATCTTATCAAACTTATACCGCTAACGGTGAGATGCAAGCCCTAGTGAGCGTATTCGGTTGCCTAAGAGTGTTTTCCCCGAGTCTTTGTATAACATGATGGATTCGGACTTGTACTTCATATGCTCTTATCATTATATCTTGAATTGCCTATCTATCCTTATTGTATTTCACATGTATATTCATATGTGCATGATTTTACTTTTGTATTTCCTTTTATGTACGTTTAATGTGATATGGCTGGGAGGATCCAGAATTACTCCCCACTGATTGTGGCGTTCATGTTTTTCATGAATGAACAGGTTGCTTGCATGGATGGCTTTTTGCTTGATATTTTGGGTTCGGGTGTGAGCTAGCGGGCGTTGTCCCTGGAAGTTTCACCTCTAGACGATTTTAGCTTGTTTGCTAAACACTTTTACTTGTTAACATTTTGGAGAGACTTTGTCTCTTGATGTAGTATATTTCGTACTTTAGTTTGTAATATTTGACACTCCTCGTATTCTTTCCTTGCATGTATAAAAGTTTTAAAAACTTCTTATTTCCGCTATATAATTCACATGCTTGTTTGTTTTATATTTCCGCATCCGCGAGGGTTGTCACAGTTGGTATCAGAGCTTTATCGCTCCCGACGCACACACGTGAACCCTAAACTTAAACTACTTGACCTTGAAATAATAAATGAGAGATGGGTAGAAGTTAAGGACTTTACTTTGTAGTCTATTTGTTTATGCTAATTGATAGGAGTAACTTAATTTGTTTTTGTTTCTTATGAAGATGGTTAGACCACGATTAGCTGAGAACGTTATGATGGAAGCTCTCACTCAAGTGCTGAAAAATCAGCAAGATGCGGCGTTAGCTCAAGCTAACCAAGTTCCCCCTAGAAGGGAAGATAACCATCAAGGTGGCTACGCATGGGTAGCTGGACAAATAGCAAGGAGTAAAATCATACCATATGGTGGAGAACCGGACCCTACGGAGCTATCTGATTGGTTCCGTGAGATGGAGAAGCAGTTCGATCTATACCAAGTCCGCGAAGAGAACAAGGTAAGGATCGCAAAGCACTTCCTTGTTAGGGAAGCTGATAACTGGTGGGCTATCACAAGTGCCACCGCTGTTCTTGAAGAGGACTTCAACTGGGCTTGCTTTAAAGCTCTTGTGGAGGGTAGATTCTATCCTAAAGAGCTTAAGCAACAAAGGCTTAAAGAGTTCATTGACTTTAAACAAGGCAATTTGTCAGCTCAGGACTTCACTACGGAGTTCAATAAGCTTGCTCATTTTGCGCGAAGGCTGATCCGAGATGATGAGGACCGAGCGTTCTATTACCGAAACAAGTTGAGCGTCGTTCTGCAAAGTAAAGTGAGGAGGAATACTACCTCCTTTGGAGATCTTTATGATGATGCCTTGTAGGCCGAGAATTCTATGAAGGCTATTAGAGAAGAAGCCTTGATGAATAATCCCTCTCCTTCTTATGCTCCTAGACCAAATGTTTATGGGAAGAGACCGTTTATTCCGTCTCCTTCAAACTCTTATGCTACTAAGAGAAGATTCAATCCTTCAAATGCAAATACAAGAAATCCTTCTCCTTTTATTCCTAGAGCTACTTAAAATGTGGCTCATAGGCCTTATGCTCCTCAAGCTCAAGCTCAAGGTCGTCAATGTAACCGTTGTAGACAACCACACCATCCCGGTGTGCCTTGTTCCAACCGACCTTATCTTTTCTACTTTTGCCAAAAGGGTGGTCATCGTTACGAGGATTGCCCCGATCGAAAGTTGCCTCCTCCTCCTAAACCTAAGGGTTCCATCTTTGTCATGAGTCGTGCCGAAGCCGATGCTCATCCCGAGATCATTACGGGTATGTTCTCAATCTTACAGCAACCGTTTCTTATTCTTTTTGATACCGGTGCTTCTATGTCTTTTGTGTCATCGACTTATGCCAATAAATTATCTATCGAGCCTACATCTAGTGAGGATACTCCCATATCCTTACCATCCGGAGATATTATCTCTTTTTCTACCCTTTATCCAAATGTACCTATATCTATTTCGGGTTCTATCGTTCCCGCAAATCTCCTTAAGTTTCCTCTAGGAGAGTTTGATATAATATTAGGTATTGATTGGTTAGCATTGTATCATGCTAGGTTCGAGTGTCGTGATCAAAAGATTTATTTAAAGAGTCCTTTAGGTGTTAGAATAACCTATAAGGGATCTCATCCCCGAAAAGGTGTGTCTTTAATTTCCGCTATGAAATTGGTGAGTATGGTAAGAAAAGGTCACCAAGCATTCTTGTGTGTTGTGACTTCTTCAAATACCTCTTTGCCAAGTATTGAAGATGTGCCTATTGTTTGAGAATTCGTTGATGTATTCCCCGAAGATTTGCCTGGGATTCCTCCCGAAAGAGATGTTGAATTCTCTATTGATCTTGTTCCTGGTTCTGATCCAATAGCCAAAGCTCCTTATCGTATGGCTCCTACCGAATTGAAAGAATTAAGGAAGCAGTTAGATGATATGATTGAAAAGGGTTTTATTCGACCAAGTGCCTCGCCTTGGGGTGCTCCCGTTCTTTTTGTGAAAAAGAAAGATGGTTCTATGAGACTTTGTATTGATTATCGTGAATTGAATCGGATTACAATCAAGAATAGGTATCCTTTGCCAAGAATTGAAGATTTGTTTGATCAAATAAAGGGTGCTTCTACTTTTTCCAAGATTGATTTGAGATCCGGTTATCACCAAATTCCTGTCCGTGATGTTGATATTCCGAAGACCGCTTTTAGTACAAGGTATGGTCATTATGAGTTCAAGGTAATGCCATTTGGATTGACGAATTCTCCCGCTATCTTTATGGATCAAATGAACCACACATTTAGTGAATATCTTGACAAGTGTGTGGTGGTGTTCATTGATGATATTCTTATTTTCTCCAAGTCCGAAGAAGAGCATGCTATTCATTTGAGGATTATTTTGGGTGTTCTACGTCGTCAGAAGTGGTATGCTAAGTTTTCAAAGTGTGAATTTTGGTTACCTAAGGTGTCCTTTCTTGGTCATGTGATTTCTAAAGAAGGTGTAATGGTGGATCCTTCGAAAATTGAGGCCGTTGTTGAGTGGAAGAG
>JAIUZE010075395.1:23095-51988 GCA_022085475.1 Heliosperma pusillum
GAAGATTGAACACAAGAGGCCCGGTGGATTGCTGCAACCGTTGGATATTCCGCTATGGAAGTGGGAATCTATTTCTATGGATTTTGTTATGGCTTTGCCGAGGACCGTTGGAGGTAAAGATGCCATTTGGGTTGTTGTTGATCGTTTGACCAAGTGTGCTAGATTTATTCCGATCAAAGAAACTTGGAGTTTGGATCGTTTAGCAAAGGCTTATGTTGATGAAATTGTTAGATATCATGGTGTTCCTAAGGAGATTATATCCGACCGAGATCCGAGATTCTGCTCGAGATTTTGGAAAGCTTTGCAAGAAGCCATGGGTAGTAAGTTGTTGATGAGTACCGCATTTCATGCCGCTACGGATGGTCAGACTGAGAGGACTATTCAGACTTTAGAAGACTTGCTTAGGGCTTGTGCTCTTGATTTCCAGTCTAGTTGGGAAAAGAGTCTACCGTTGGTGGAGTTTTCTTACAACAACAGTTATCATGCATCTATCAAGATGGCCCCTTATGAAGCTCTTTATGGAAGGAAATGTCGGAGTCCTATATGTTGGAATCAATTGAGTGACAATCGTGATTTAGGCCCCGATGTTCTTGTTGAAACCATTGATAATGTGAAAGTCATTCGTGATAGAATGAAAGCCGCGCCAAAAAGACCCAGTCAAAAGTCTTATGCGAATCCGAAGAACGGCCTGAGAATTTGAAGTTGGAGATAAAGTGTTCTTGAAGGTATCTCCAATGAAGGGTGTTAAACGGTTTGGTGTTAAGGGTAAATTGAGCCCGAAATAAATTGGACCCTTTGATATTGTGAAAAGGATTGGTGCCGTTGCTTATAAGTTGGATTTGCCCCCTAATTTGGCTAAGGTTCATAATGTATTCCATGTTTCTCAATTGAGAAAGTATGTTAGTGATCCAAGCCATGTCTTTCAAGTGGAAATGCCCGAGCTTGAACCGAATCTATCCTTTGAAGAGAAGCCGAATCGCATCCTAGATCGCAAGGATAGGAAGTTGAGAAGTAAGGTGGTTCCTTTGGTGAAAATTTTGTGGAGATGTGCTAATGTCGAAGAAGAGACTTGGGAAACGGAAGCTTCTATGCGTAGTAAATATCCGAGTCTATTCGAGTAAGGTATTTTTCTTTCCCTCAAGTTTCGAGGGCGAAACTTTTTAAAAGGTGGGGTGATTGTAACACCCGTAAATGTACCCTATTTTTTATAGTGAAAATATTTTACGGATACTTTTCAGTGAATTTAAGTTTTAAATTAGAATTTAATGTTCCGAGTCGAATTTAGAATTTCCGAGTTCGTATTTGGAATTTTCGCGAGATTCCATGTGAATCCCGTCTTAAGGCGACTTTCACTTTTGTTGACTTTTTCCTTACACAACTCATATTCCCTCATACTCCCTTAACCTATTTCATTCACTCAAACACAAACATTACTTCTTCCTTAAGAAAAATCAAAAACCCTTGCCTTCATTTTGATCCATCTTTGAATCATCATATCTCGATCGTTTCTTGCTCAAATTCTCGTAAGTTCGTCTTATTCTTTCTCCCTTACCTTCCTCTATCCGTATTGATAATAAAATTACCGTCTTTCTCGCTTTTCAAACTTTTCGTCTTTCTCAAGGTGAAGTAAATTCATCTTTTATGATCTATTTGTAGGTGGTGACCTCCAAGATCCCGACAAAGACTATTTCCTAATAGAAGAGGACCTTGACGAGTAGTGAAGACGCAATAAGGTAACGGTGAAGGGTTACTCGATATCATTTACGTGTTTTATGTGATTTCTAGGCTAGTAATCGTATTTAGATTATGGTTAGTATGCTTAGGGATTGTATTATTGATGATGGATATTATTTGTTGAGAATTCATATGAGAATCTATGATTTATGTTGATAATCGATAATTGTTAAATGTGGATCCTTAGTGAAATTGGTGATTTCGTGTGAATTGGACCCCAGCCGGTCGACCGGCAGCCGGTCAGACCACCGGCTGGGGCACTGGCTGTATATTTTTGCATATTACGTAATTTTTTACCATGGAAATGGGTCTCAGCTGGTCGACCGGCAGCCGGTCAGACCACCGGCTGAGACACCTCCCTTTTCTTCCTTGTTTTTCCAATGACCCTTTGGTCCCAGCCAGTTGACCGGCAGCCGGTCCACCTGACAGGCTGGGACATGCTGTTGTTTCATATTGGTTTTTCATATGATAGTTGGCCTTAGCAGGTAGACCGGCAGCCGGTCCACCTGACCGGCTGGCTCCTGCTGAATGTTCTTTGTGATTTTTGTTTACGGTTTTCATTTATAATAATTCCGATCGTTCGTTTATCGTATAATTTTACGTAGTGACTTATAATATTAATGTTTTGAATATATGACATTTCATTCGCTTGTATCACATGTTTTGTGACGGTTTTTGGTATGTTCCACTTTGAGTCGGTTTTTAAAAATGATACGGTTTGAGCACTATTTTGTCTTGTGCTTTGTACTCTCATTCCCTTGGCTACCTCCACGTTCGTAAGGCTGGAATGTCGGAACGGGGAGGTATCCTACTGCTTATTTGCATGTGTTAGTGGGCATACGACGACGTTGTTGGGAGGCGAACGCTTTGCGTTGATCGACCCGGCCGTAAAATGTTGTGTACTTGCGAGGTGGTGTTATTTGCATGTAGCGTACCGCTTGTTATGAGGCTTGAGATCTTTTCCGCCTCTTTCGTGAATTGATCTACCGAATTTGGGGTACTCGGCATATATATTGTAAGACCGAGTCTTGGATGCGAAACGTTATCGCATGTCGAATCGGAAAATGTGATTCCGGGAATCTGGCCAGGTTTAGATTAGGAGCCGTTTAATTATCGTTCCTACCAGGAGGAAATTAGTCTACATATACGAAATGTGATCGTGTATGCGTTCAGGGAAATGTGATATCGTGGATGCCTTTTAATCATACTTGCCTTGTACACGGTGCTAGTGCGTTTCATTTACCGTGAGAGATGTCGTCTTTGTGTCGTCGTTCTTGAATGCGTGATTTCATGACTTATTATTCATGGTCATTGCATGATTGGGCATCGTCTATGCATTGGTATGTTTGAATGGATGATAATATGATGGATTTACTGTGATCATAGCATGACTTGGCATGGTTGTTTGTCGAGTCTCAATCTTATCAAACTTATACCGCTAACGGTGAGATGCAAGCCCTAGTGAGCGTATTCGGTTGCCTAAGAGTGTCTTCCCCGAGTCTTTGTATAACATGATGGATTCGGACTTGTACTTCATATGCTCTTATCATTATATCTTGAATTGCCGATCTATCCTTATTGTATTTCACATGTATATTCATATGTGAATGATTTTACTTTTGTATTTCCTTTTATGTACGTTTAATGTGATATGGCTGGGAGAACCCGGAGTTACTCCCCGCTGATTGTGGCGTTCATGTTTTTCCTGAATGAACAGGTTCCTTGCATGGATGGCTTTTTGCTTGATATTTTGGGTTCGGGTGTGAGCTAGCGGGCGTTGTCCCTGGAAGTTTCACCTTTAGACGATTTTAGCTTGTTTGCTAAACACTTTTACTTGTTAACATTTTGGAGAGACTTCGTCTCTTGATGTAGTATATTTCGTACTTTAGTTTGTAATATTTGACACTCCTCGTATTCTTTCCTTGCATGTATAAAAGTTTTAAAAACTTCTTATTTCCGCTATATAATTCACATGCTTGTTTGTTTTATATTTCCGCATTCGCGAGGGTTGTCACAAGGATGCTCCATCTTTCGTGGTTGAGGTCCTGCGTCCTAGAAGTTCGAGTCAGTTGCTATTGAGGACGCCCATGGGACCCGTGTGGTACCTTGGTTAGCATTTGACCCGACAGTGCTCGCGTGACACCTTTTCGGTCCCCATAGATCTGTCGGGGTCGATGTTTAGGGAGCCCTCTAATTCAGAGAGAGAGACTGACTTGGCCGGTGCCAGTGGGGATGCCCTCCTCCTTCTTGGTGAGGACTACTCTGTGTTCGTTCACCAGAGACTTGCATATTGGCCGATAGTGGTAAGCATTGCCTGTTTTGTTTGAATTTGATTTCGAGGAAATGGCGAACGATTGTTAATAAACCATTTGATCCTTGAAGGGGATCCAGGTGGCAGGCGTCGAGCCCCCAGCTTACCCCGAGGTGTTCGAGTACACTTACGCGGCCGGCTTTATGACGACTTCGGAGCTCTGCGATTTCAGTGAGGCAGTGAGAGATGCTTGCTTGGAGGAGTAGCAGCACCTTGTGAGGACGGTGAACTTCCAATTTTGACTACTTTCATTGCATAGGAATGCATTTTGATTTTGACCTCTACCTGAACTTGAATGCAGGTGGCATTGTCTCAGCACGTCGCGTTGTGGAGGGTGGCAAACCGGCTGCGGGCCACAGTTGTTGAGGCTCTCGTAGGTGGCCGGGACCGACAGGTTTGAACCTTTCACTCCCTTTTCATTTTCTGTTGTTTTTTTTGTATTTTTGAAGTGTCTAAAATGAGGCATTTCCTTCACAGAGGGACCTTGAGCGGGAGTTGGCGGAGTCTCGGGCGGAGACATCTCATCTGTCGAGGGAGCTGGAGGCTAGGGATGCCGAGATTGCCGCTCTTGAGGTGACCGTGGCCATGTTGGGTGGTGATGAGGATTAGTTGCATTTTGCTGTTTGACTTTGTTTTGTATATATTGACTTTTGTTTTGGGCGAAATCCCCCAGTTTTGGATTTTGGGATTTTTGTTTTGGCTGAGAGCCCCCAATTGGATTTTGGGATTTCTGATTGTATTTGATGGCCTGAGTGGCTTTGGTGTTGGGTGTTCTTCTTGCTCCTGCATGTTAGTCCTTAAAATAGGTTTGGTAGACGACAGTTTCTGCCGTCATGCTGCCGAAAATTATATGGCAATCATGTAGTTAGAAATCACATATTTAACATGTAGCATATCAGTGGCCTAAATTGGCGCATAACGAAAATGGAATGTGCAAAAATACGCAAAAATGACCTGACGGTAGGGAGGGTTATCCCCTGAAAAAGAAATTTTAAAAAGAAATGTAAGTTTATGAATAAAATGTAGAAAATGTTTAGAAATGATTTCCTAAAATCAAAATAAAATTAGTAAAATTCCGTCTTGAAATGTGAACCCGACCAGGATTAGGAAATCCAATATTATTAAAAAAAATCAGCGTATTACCGAATCCATATCCTATAGGAATAGGAAGTCATAGTTGGACGTAAATTTGGAAAGATCCAAAGCTGGAATTCGGGATAAGGGACTTAGGGAAGAGGCGCAGCAAGAGCTGCGACTCTTCGAAAGGGCACAGCTTATGCTGCGTCCGTTCCCGGATTAATCCGTCCCTGATTGGAATTGGGAGAGCGCGAATAGTATAAATAGATACGTCGGGGAAGCTATATTCGTATAAAAATATTCCGTCCATTATTCGTCTATCACAAAAAAAAACTCTCTAATCACAAAACTTTTTCACAATCATCGATGCTTTCGAAAACCGTCTTAAGGACTGGACCAACGAGTTCACCAATGTAGAGAAACACGATATGGGTGCTTTCAATTTAGGATCAATCGTGAGCCTAAAATTGGTAAAGGTTGTGCGGCATTTCCTGGATGCTTGTCTTGAGTATTGGGATCAAAATTTGCATGTTTTCGCCTTTCCTGGAGGCGGTATTTGTCCATCCCTTTCTTGAGAAAATAGCAGCCATTGGAGGGTCGGATCCTGAAGATGCACAAGCTATACCCCTTAGCTCCCAAGGGTATAAGAATAAGTTTAGGGACATTCTTAGGTTGACAAAGGCTGAGGTGGATCGGTATGTTACCTAGAAGGGTGTTCGTATGAACGATTTTGTTGATCATTTCATAAATAGGCGGGACACTTCTATTTCATATGCTCCGAGGCGGAAAGCCTTTGGGTTTTGCCTTTTACATTGTTATATCTTGCAAGGCCGTGTGGAAAAGGAGATGAGAGGGGACCCTCTTTTCTTGAATTTGGTGGAGCAAATGGAGCTGCGCAAGAGCCCAGCGTGCCTTTTGTAAGTTTCTTAAACTCAATATTAGACATTTCTAATATCATTTTACAATTAGCTTACTCTTAAACTAAGTAGATCTTATGCATGCATAACTAAAAACAAATAAGGAAGAAGAAATTGTTCCTTACATTGAAAATAAACGATTTTGGGCACAAGATTAGGACACCTTCCTAATCTTGTTCTTGAGCTTAATATATTTGGGATGAATCTCCAAGTCCTTAGTATAATAACTCTCCTTTTGTTGCACCAAGACAATACCCAAAACAATACAAAATACTACACTAGTATGTTTTGTAGTAGCCCTTAATAATATAACTAATAAACACTATTACTACTCTTAGTAAATTTTATTAGTAATTTATGAACCAAAGTAGTTTGAAGCTTCTTAAGCTTTTCTTTTAGAGTGAGAAGTGGAGAGATTGAGAGATAAGTGCATTCATTATTATGAGATCAAGTAGTGAATAAATAAGAGAAAAACTTCTCTTTTTTTTTTCTTCACTTGGAGCCGGCACACTCCCACTTGGGGAAGGGTGTTGCCTTTCCCTTTTGTTCTTCACAAGAAACTAGCTAAGGTATAGGTTTAGGCTAGTAATCATGTTGTCCAAATCTTGATTAGAACAATACTTAAAGCCTAAACCCTACTACCCACCCTACAACCGGTTTCTCATGTGTAAAATGGGGTCCATTTTATTTTTGTGATTTTGTCATTTGTCACATATGTGACATGTGACATGTAACATGTAATTAAGCTTATAAATGTACATTTAACTAATTTAAATGCAATTTCATAACAAATAAATTAGACTTAACATTTTAAGTCACATTTTATAATTGCATGAAAATAAAATGGGTCATCTCATATTTGGTTTATATAATCTACAACAGTTTGTAATTATAATCGACCAATTTCACTTATCTCAAATGTTTCATAAATATAATGCATTCTTAGTAATATAACAATTAAATTACTAAAATGAATCTTATTTAATCATATTACAATAAGATATAATTCTCACTTTCAATTTAAACTTGGTTCAATTTAAGGGATTAATTAATCTGTATCGCTATACAATTAATTAATGTACATGATTTGGGGATTGTCCTTTAGGTGTGACCTCAAGGGATCAACTGATCACCACTGTCATACGACAGTAACGTCAAACTCAATTGAGCCAATCGTTACCGATTTATGTTGACCAGTTGACTATAATATTCATCATCCCTTTCGTATTCTTATTATCAAGATTTAATTATGTGATCGCACTATTGTTGAGGACACTTACTCCAACACCTTTGTCTAGGGGAGATCATTCTTGGCCTAGATAATAGAAAGGCGAATCGGGAATTTCCATACTTGGGCAGTTCCATCATCTTGCAAGTAAGACTCTTTTTCTCTTCTTTTTTCTTTATTTGTCTCTTTTCGGTTTTTTTTTTCTTGTTTTTGTCTTCTTTTTTTCGTCTCTTTTTTTTTCGTTTCTCTTTTTTTGTCTTTTTTTTTAAGACTTACTATTTTTCCTTGCTGCAAATATTGGTAATGGAACGATTGCGATTGATCGAGCCCCCAGTTAATGTGCCGGGATACCGTCCTCGATCAATTACTATGAGAACCAGGCTTTATATGATAGACTTTTCCCGGGTATGCAATTATTGGGAAAATAAATTGATGAGCGAGGGTGGTCCATTGATTCGATGGATCGTGCCATGGTGGCATCTTCGGTCAATCACTGGAGCATAATCTTTGGATCCTACTCGTTCACTTCGTCTTCATGGCTTAGAACTCATGGTATGTATATTTCCGGAAAGATAGTTGAGGCAACTGAGCCTTAAACACAAAATTCTGAGGCTTGATACCGTTCCCCAAACTGCCTTGGGTCATACTGTAGAGTCTTGTCGGGAATGGGCCGCTAGATGGGTTCAGATGAATATGTGGTATGTACCTATTCCAGTGGGCTCGTTATGGGTATCTTGCTCATACTTACAGTGGAGAAAGGCTAGTACTCCTGAGGAACGTGAGGAACTAAGGAAACACGAGCCTATAGACTATAAAATCCGCGAGATGGCTAAAGAGAAAGAGAAGTATCTGACGGAAGGGGAAGAAGAAGCCGGATTCCTAGTTGTTCATCCAGCGAAGAAACCGAGAACTACTCCTGCCGTGAAGATGGTGATGGATAGGAATGGTAAGGTAGACCACGAGAAAGACCGTTGGTAATTAGGTCTGAGATAGTGCAAGAGCGCCCGGCTCGTAGTCGAGACAAGAAGATTAGCAAGGGTGATAAAGGCAAGGGGAAGATAGAAGAATAGCTTTAGTCACGTTTTATTATTTAGTATTATATTTTTTTTAGTTGTAAAAAATGACGGGTTTTTTAGAATCCTAGCCTAGCTTTTATTTCAGCAACTTCTTCTTTTATGTAGCGTATTATTATTATTAAGGAATAAATAAGTAAAAGACCAAGTTTAGTTAAGAAACTAATGGGATTTTCTTTTATTATTCTTGTGAATTTAAAATGCAAATGCAAATACCTTTCTATTTACATTTTAAGATAAAGACAAGTTGAATCCTGTGAAATATTGCCTACGTATCCATTAGAAAAAAAATGAAAGCAAAACCTGCACGTAGTTCAAAAATGTAAAAGAATAATTGTTCGAAGCAAGAGCTTGTAATGAACTTAGAAAAAGGGGACATGTGCCTTGCTTACTGCCAAAACAATTACAATACAATTTAGTTGATGACATGAGGATTATTCAAATGTCAAAATGCAAGAGCATAGTGACATTAAAAAGGACTGGCCAGGGGTCGGTTTTATTCCGTGTCGTGTGAGCGGCACGCGGGATGACACGAGGCGCGTTTGGCTTTTTGTTCGACCTATGCTAAGGTTAGTATCGTTTCAATTGGTCTAGGTTGGTAGGTTTAGCGAATGCATTCCCATCTAGGTCTGTGATTCTAATTGCGCCCCTGAGAATATGGAATTGATTAAGAAAGGCCCGGCCCAGTTAGGTTTGAACTTTCCTCGTTTATCAACAAGTAGGTGGGCTCTGACTGATTTGAGCACCAAGTCCCCTTCTTTGATGTTTCTCGATTTAACCCATTTATTGAAGGCTCGTTTGATACGTGCTTGATATGTCTGTACATTATGTAAGGCACGTAGTCTTCTCTCGTCCAAGAGGACAAGTTTATCGTATCTATCTCTTTTCCAGTAAGCTTCCGGAATTTCACTTTCCAAGAGAATAAGTAGAGACGAGATCTCTAGTTCTACTGATTGTACAACTTTCATCCCGTAAGTTAAATACAAAGGAGTGGACTCAGTGGGTGTCCTAGCCGAAGTGCGGTAGCCCCATAATGCAAAGGGTATTTGGTTGGCCAATCGCGGTAATTGTCGATCATTTTCTTGAGGATTGTGAAGACATTCTTAGTAGCTGCTTCTACGCACGATTCGTCTGAGATCTGTAAGGCGAGGAATCATGATGCTTGATTTTGTATTTGGCTAGCACTTGCTCAGTTTCGGCCTGGAAATGTGATCCATTATCACTAATGATTTCATGTGGGCAACCATATCGACAGATGATGTTGGTTTGTATGAACTTTGCCATATTTTTAGTGGTGAGACTAGTGTAGGATGCTCCCTCAACCCATTTGGTGAAGTGATCGATAGCGACCTAAACAAAACAGTGACCTCCTATTCCAGATGGGGTGATCTTTCCGATAACGTCGATTCCCCAAGCAGAAAATGGCCAAGGAGATGTCATGGTGTAAAGCAGTGAAGGAGGATTGTACATTCCCGAGGAGTAGGCAATTTTGGCAGTGTTTGACGTACTTAATACAATCTGACTCTATTGCCGTCCCGTAGTATCGTAGACACGTGATATTCTTTGCCATCATGGGTCCCCTCATGTGGGGACCGCATTCTCCATCGTAAACTTCTTCCATTACTTTTTATGTTTGTGAATGACCAAGGCAACGCAAGATGACACCAAGAGGTGTTCTTTTGTACAGCTCTCCGTGCATGAGGAGGTATTGAGAGGCTAATAGGCGTATGGTGTGTTGTCCCCTCTTATACATTTCCGTTGGGTATGTTTCGTTAAGTTTGAAGTTTAGAATGGCTTGGAACCAGGGTTCATCTGGGCTTTCTTTTTCATCTGTAAGTTAGTGCACATAGGCTGGTTCTGATCGCCGTTCAATGCATAAAGGCATTTTGATCATGTTCTCTGGCATGTTGATCAAGGCTGCAAGTTTCGCAAGAGCGTCCGCAAACTGATTTTCTTTCCGAGGCAGGTGTAGATAAGTGACTTGATCAAAGAACTGGGCGACTTGATCTATCCTAGCCTTATAGGGTACTAGACATTCACTCGGAATCTTCCATTATCCCGTAACTTGTTTGATGATCAAGTAGGAGTCTCCATGAACACGAAGATTTTTAATGCCTAAACTGACTGCTGCTTGTAGACCAATAAGGCAAGCTTCGTATTCTGCCGTGTTATTGGTTACCTCGAAGTCGAGTTTGACATATAATGGTGTATGCTCGCCTTCAGGAGAAAAGAGCAATATTCGTACTCCAAATCCTCTTAAGTTAGATGCGCCATCGAAATAAAGGTCCCAGGAGTCCATACAAGTCTGTAGTATGTCCTCGTCTGAAATTTCCACATGTCTAATATTTGGGCATCATTGATAGGACTCTCTATGAAAAACTCAGCAACAACGCGTCCTTTTATGACTGTTGAGTTTATGGATCCGGTACACAAGAGGGGGAGGGGGTGAATTGAGTACTCTTTTTATAAATTTTGTTGCTTAAGAAACTTAAAATCAAATTATCAGTAGTGATTATAAAATGAACAGTTCGTCAGACTGTTCAATCGACTTGTCTATAGAGTACGTGATAATTTATTCAAATAAAATGAAAGCAATAACGAATGTAATAAGGAAATCGTTTGTAGTCTTATGAAAGCAATTGTGATGGATAAACACAATAGACTATAGGTAGAGTCTTTGTGTTTGCGTAAGCGTGCACGATTATAAAAAGCAATAAACAAAATAAAGCAAATTAAAGAGAAACAAAACACAAGCGATTTTTAAGTGGTTCGACCTACACTCTTAAGTTCTACGTCCACTATCTCTCTTATTAATGTTTCTTTAATAATCAACCCCAACTACAAAGAAACCCCCACAACCTATTTCGGTTGTGCGACTCGAGTACAAAACCCTTGTACCCCAACACCCTACAACTAACTCTAGTTGTGTAGACTCGAGTGCTAAACTCTTAGCACACCAAAGCTCTCTTTTTAGATATGAAATATTACAATCAAATGTGTCTCTTTTACAATGTCTTCATATACGACTAATAGAGACGAAATTGAATTCCTTATAGCAAGATAACCGAGCAATACAGAACAGAGTTGCAAATTAAACAGTCTCACGAACTGTTCGATACATAGACAGACACCTTTTCAGAAAATATTTGCAAAAATGAATTTAAAAGCTTAAAACACAAAAACCTAATTTTGCAAAAACGTTAAAGCACATGAAAAGGGTAATTATTTCTTAAATAATAGTCTTTTATTTATAGGAGAAGTGTTGGTAACTAAATCTCTTAAATTAAAGCAAAAAGATAATATATCTTGAGAAGATAATTATAGAATATTTTAAGATAACAAAAAGATCTTTTTACTTATTCTCCAAGCAAAAATAACTTCCAAGATTTTGATCCTTATTAAATTCAATTATAAACTGAAAGTTTATTTGCTAGGATATTTTGTTCAAAGATATTATTGTTTATAAAATATTTTATTTCCAAATATTATTTAAGAAAAGAGTTTGGAAAATCTTTTCAGCAGTTTCCATAGCCAGATCTCAATTGAACATTTCAGCGGACTGTTTAATTAGTGCTCAGTAATATATTTGCTCGTTCCTTTACTTTTACAACACACATGATACTAAACAACGACACACTTCTCTTCAAGCTTCATGTCTTCATTAAATATCATTTGAACCTATACATACTTGACAACACACACATTAGTAGCACAAGGAAAACATTATACGAAATACTTGTCATCCTCAAAAGAACATATCCAACAATGACTTTCAGAGGTACATATTTGTGGTCGAACTCTGAGAGCATTAAGGTCCATCTTGCCAGACGTCCGTTGAGGATGGATTTTTCGAAAAGGTATTTGATATGGTCCATTTTGGAGTACACCTTGACGGAGTAGCTAAGCATCGTGTGGCGTAGCTTCTTTGTTGCCCACACAAGAGCGAGGTACCTCTTTTCGAGAGGTGTGTATTTACACTCGTATTCTAAGAACTTCTTACTAAGGTAGTAGATAGCTCTTTCTTCTTTTGCGACGGTCTGTGCGAGCATAGCCCGCATGGTTGTTACCGTGACTGTGAGATATAAACCAATAGGTGGATCTTTTTGGGGAGGCATTAACACGGGTGGTTTAGCCAATATCTCCTTAATCCTGGCAAATGCTTTTTGACAGTCATCATCCCACATGGTAGGATCTGTTTTCTTAAGCTTCTTGAAAATAGGTTCGCAGATCATAGTGAGCTTTCATATGAACCGACTCACATATTGTACTTTGCCTAGGAATCCTCTAACCTCCTTCTCTGTTTGGGATTGTGGCATTTCGAATAAGGCTTTGATCTTGGATGGATCAATTTCTATTCCCCTTTGGCTGACGACATATCCCAGAAGTTTGCCCGATGTTACTCCAAATGCACACTTCTGAGGATTCAGTTGCATGTTGTACTTGCGCAATCTGAGGAAGAGTTTACAAAGGTTGTTGATGTGTCCCTTCTTGTCTTTGGATTTGACATTCATGTCATCTACATACACCTCTACCTTTTTATGCATCATGTCGTGTAGTAATGTGGTCGCGGTACATTGATATCTAGCTCCGTCATTAATTATCCTGAAAGGGAAAACGTGTAGCAACACGTGCCCCGTTGGGCGACGATAGGTATCTTATGCATATCTTCTTTGGCCATTTTGATCTGATTATACCCGACATACCCATCCATGAAGGACAACAATGCGTGATCTACTGTATTTTCTACCAATATCTCGATATGTGGTAGAGAAAAGTCGTCCTTCGGACTCGCTTTGTTCATGTTTCTGAAATCAACAGAAACCCGGATTCGCCCATCCTTTTTGGGTACAGGAATTACGTTAGCTACCCAGTCAGAGTACTCAAAAACTTTGATGAACCCAGCTGTGAATTGCTTATCGATCTGTTCTTTGATCTTAAGAGCCCATTCAGTCCTCATCCGATAGAGCTTCTGTTTTACGGGTTTGAAGCTTGGCTTGATTGGAATTTGGTGCTCTGCAATATCCATGTCGATCCCTGGCATGTCTTTGTAAGACCAAGCGAAAACGTCTTTGAACTCGTGCAGGAGGTCTACGGAAGTGGCCCTCTCGGTCGGATATAGAGTCGTCCATATCCTAAGTTCTCGGGGTTCTAGTTCGGTCCCTACGTTGATGGGTTTAGTGTTTTCTTTAACTGAAGCCCCTTTCCCCTCTTGGAGTATTTCTTTGATTATATGGGGAGGTAAGTCGACTGAGTCTTGGTCAGGATTATCCTCATTGTCATCATAAACAGAATTGCATTCAGAAAAACACAAGGAGTAAGCAGAATCTAATTTATTCATATTAAATTTTGAAAAAAGCTTAAACAAACGAGGTCATCTGTTTAGTAGTCAGTGGCGGTAAAGGAACAGCTGTTGGGACATTCTTCAAACTGTTGTTATTATTATATGCTAAGCTAGGAGAAATAAAAGGATGGGGGGTGACGACAAGAATATACTCTCTAGGAACTTCACTAGACTCCGACTCTGACTCTGACTCTGATTCCAACTTTGACTCGAATTCATTGTCTCCTGGTTCTCCTTTGAAAATCTCCTTCTCCTGTAGTGACCTTGAAGAGCTTCCCTTGCTTGTTGGTCCACTTGAAGAGCTTCCCTTGCTTGTTGGTCCACTCTCTAGGAACTGTTGTTATTATTATATGCTTGTTGATCAACGTTGTAGGGTTGAAATTATCGTCATGAAGTATCATGGTAATGATCTCATCCTGCGCAGCTCTGACGAATCGATCCTCTTCAAATTGAAGACTGACGGCTTGCTGGTCTAAACAAGGTGCTTGACGAGTTTTGACGGTATGCACCGTTTCTGAGGGAATAAAGTAGCAATCGTGGAAAACCTCGATTCCAGCTACTTGTATTCATCTATACTACCAAGGTTTAGGAAATCCATGAAAGTACTCTTGGCTTCCCTCCCTAACGAAATATCCATTTAGAGTAGGGAGAAAAGGTTGCATCTGGATTCCGTTACTCTTACGATTTTGTACTTGAGCAAGCATTTCCAAAGTTTATTTCTTTGTTGGCTTGTACCCAAATCCTAGTAGTATCTTTCCCGATTCCTCTCTTTGTAGGGGGCAAAGGAGCTTTTCCTAGTGGGGTTTAATGGCATCGCTGGGAAGTATCCTTAGGATTTGAGTATGTGGTTGACCACTAAGTTGGAATGTAGGTCGAAGTATAGAGGTGCCAACTCACTCTCTACGATATTTACATTCTGAAATCCTCCAAGCTCGTATACTGGACCCGTGATTTCTTGGTTGTTGGACATCTAGTCTATTACGGCCTTGATAGGTGACGAAGCGATTGTCACTACTTTACTATTCAGAGGAAATTTGATTTTCTTGTGTAGGGTGGATGTTACCGCTTTAGAAGCGTGAATCCAAGGTCTTCCTAGAAGTATGTTACATGATGCTTCTATGTTCAGAATTTGGAAGTTGACCTTTCGCTCAATTGGCCCAGTGGCTATAGTGAGGTTGACTAGCCCTATCACCTTACGTCGTGTTCCATCATATGCTCGAACACCTTGGTTGGTAGGATCCCAATCTGATTCTTCCATGCCTAACTTACGCGCTATTTTTAGTTGTATGACATTGACTGTAGATCCATTGTCTACCAAAGTCACTGGTTTGTTCTTCTTTAGGCATGTTATTGTGATGTACAGGGCGAGATTGTGACTGGCACCAAAGGGAAGTAAATCATCATCTGAGAAACAAACTGGGTTACTTAACTTAACTGAATCTTGGAAGACCAAGTTGACTACATCGTCAGGTGTAGAGTCATGTGCTACATTTAGTGTTGCTAAGGTTTGTAGCAAAGCTTGGTGATGGGGAAATGAACTCGCAACTAACTGCCACACTGAAAGATCAGTCTTTGTCTTCTGTAGTTGTTTTAGTGGATGGTCAGTAGATGTATCTTCACCATCATTTGGGGTGACGACGTTGGTGTTCGTAACTGAACCATGAGTGGTAGGACTATTTTGAGAGACACCTTGATAGGGACGCCATGATCGAGTAAGGTAGTCTATATCATGATCCTCGCTAGCCCTTACTGCATCTTCTTTGTCTGTGGTTTGATTAGGTTTTGGGTGGTACTCATCCTCGTCGTCATCGGCCCATATCCCATTGACGGTATTGAGTTCTCTCAGTCTAATGATTTCGGTTTCCAAAGCGATTATTCGCTCGACTAGGTCATCACATGTGGTGATCACCTCTTGCATTGTAGACTCTTGAGAAGGAATTGAAATTTGAAGTACGCTTTACTGGGGCATGGCGCCTGGAATGCGTAGGAATGCTACGGTGGTTTCAAGTTCCAAAACTTGCCTACTCACACTCTTATCCCATGCAATGAAGTCATTGATCGTAGGAGAAATGGTGGAGTATCTTCCCTCGTTTTCTAAAATGTGAATATCATCTTCGATTGGGGAAATGAGATGTGAACAATCCAAGGTGGATTCTTCATCTGTAATCATCAAAACTCCCAGAGGATTCTGAGTATTGTTAGGCTTACCCCCAGGAGGTATTGGTAGACGACCATCTTCAATCATATCTTGAAGGGATTGCTTTAATTTGAAGCATTTTCCTGTGTCATGTCCTTTACCTCTGTGATATTCACAGTAGTTGTTCTCATCCCAGAACCTAATTTTCTTTTCCAAATCAGGTGTAGGTCCTATGGGTTGGAGTTTGCCTTGTTGTGTCAACCTTTTCAAGGTAATGGAATATGTATCACCGATTCTTTTGAACTTCCTTTGTGGGTTGTTCTTTTTGGATGGTTCAACAAGATTGACTTCATCGGTTTTGTTAGTAGGGCCGTAAGAACGACTCGTTGTGCCTTGGTATACGCGACCTATCTGTTACCAATTGTGTTTTATACTTTAGGCCACGTTTGAAAATGCTTTATAGTTTTAAAAAGGATTTTGATTTTGAAAAGTTCGTCATGGTTTATTTACAAAATGGTGATCATGTAAGGGTTATACACATTTAAACAGGCATTATAATGGCATACAAAGTGTATTTAAAATGGTTTTGGCTTAAAAGGTGAGTTGCCATACCAAGCAATCAAACCCAAGGTCTGTGGAGAGGTCCGCGTCAAACATGAAAAAGGTCGGTTCCTAGTACATTTCATCGAGAAGTGAAAGCTCTTAATACTAAGATGAGTATGTATCGTGGTATGGTTGACGTCAATCGTTATCCATCCTTAGGCCCAGATAATAGATTGGACCGTTCGGACAGGACGATTGGTCGGAATGGGTTGGTTAGGGCCTAGGATGACCGAATAAAACGACCTAAGAAGGTCGACTAATGAAAACAAATAACTGTCTCGTATGAACTATTCCCTAACCTTGTTCAAGTTTTACCCTGGATAACACGTAAGTGTATTATCCCCAGCGGAGTGGCCAAAATGTGGTACACGGCCTTGTGAGGGACCACGAGATGGAAACGAGGAACAAGCATAGTGATACGCATTTCTGGAGTCGCCACTAATGTTTATGGGAAATTGGAACCGTTCGAATACCTTATGCCATGTCAAGACACAAAGTAATGACATGAACACTAAGAACTCGTTACCCTTAGCATTCTTGATTGAGCCTGTCGCAAGCCCGATGCAAAGATAATTTACCAAGACTAGGCTAATAACAATTTAATGTAATTAGGGAAGTAGGGGTCGATCCTCAGGGAGATGGTATTTCCTATGGATTGTGAATCGTCTCACAAATGAGTTTTATCTAAAGATTTTCTGGGTTTTGAGGTTTTGAATCCTAAACAAATGAAGAACATAAATAAAAACAAAATAAAAGCAAGCTAAAATGAAAAAAATAAAGCAAATAAAGACTTAACAATAATGAGAAGCATCTAGGTAAGTAGGTTCACACATGTAGATTGACAAATTGATGAAATTGAATTTAGGATATGCAAATAATTCATTGCGCGTTCGTAAGAATGGTGTGTTCATTACAATCATAGATCAGATGGTCTAGCAGGCATTTAGGCGATTTACTAGGTCTTAATCCACTATGTCATGCTTTGTCTATTCAAATCTCGTATGTCTACCTTGGAAAAGAATTCCATACTAGTCAATGATTGTGATCAAGAATCGTCAACTATCGTTAAAGTCCAAACATGCATAGACACAATGTTTTAAAAGCACAATTTCTTTTATCCAATTATCATCTTTTAATCAATCCAACATGGCTACCCTACACCCTAGAAAGGTGACTACTCACTCATGATTATGTTTATGTTTAAGATGATATTAACAATGAAAATTAGGATAGACATATTTAGTTGGTTTTTGACAATACTTTAGACTCTCTATGTGGTGATAATAACGACGCTATTTGACAATATAAGGAATGAAGTTTACTAGCCAGCGCGGACTCCCCCAAGCTAGTGTTTTGGACTTGACAAGGAAGGTCTTCATAGATTCTTCAAAAACTCTTTCATCTGCAAAGAAATCTAACAAAACAACGTAAAAGAGAAAAAGCAAAAATAAGAATGCAAAAAGGGAAAACACGGGTTGCCTCCCGAGAAGCGCTTGTTTAACGTCCTGCTCGACGAATTTTCCTATGAAATCATTGGGTTGGGGATGGACGCTCCGTATAGACAAAATCTAAACATCCGATGATAGAACTGCTATAGTAGAGTTTCAGTCTGTGTCCATTGACTTTGAATTTCTTACCATTGCTAGTCATTAGTTCCACATAGCCGTACTTGCTAACATATGTGACAGTGAATGGTTCAGACCATCGTGATCGAAGTTTTCCCGGAAAAATTTTTAAACGGGAGGTGAAAAGAAGTACTTGGTCACCGAAATTAAATTCTTTCTTAATTATCCTCTTGTCGTGCCAACGCTTCGTTTTCTCTTTATAAATTCTAGAATTCTCATAGGCTTGCAAACGAAATTCTTCTAACTCATTGAGTTGCAAAAGTCTTCTATCAGCGCTAAGCTTAGTGTCTAAGTTGAGTTCTTTGATAGCCCAGTAAGCTTTATACTCTAACTCGACAGGAAGATGACAGGCCTTTCCATAAACCAACCGATAGGGAGATGTTCCAATCGGGGTTTTGAAAGCTGTGCGATAAGCCCATAAGGTGTCATCGAGCTTATTACTCCAGTCGGTTCTAGATCTTGAGACTACTTTCTGAAAAATTGTTTTCAACTCTCTATTTGAGACTTCTACTTGACCGCTCGTCTGTGGGTGGTAGGCTAATCCTCGTCTGTGATACACACCATATTTGGCAAGCAGAGTGTCTAACTGCTTTTCTCCAAAATGAGTTCCACGATCACTAATCACGGCTCTGGGTACACCAAAACGTGGAAAGATGATCTTAAATAGTCGTATCACAACTCTAGCATCATTAGTGGGGGTGGCAATTGCTTCTACCCACTTAGAAACATAGTCAACAGCGACTAAGATATAACGATTTACATTAGAAGAAGGGAATGGTCCTTGATAGTCAATACCCCAGACATCGAATATTTCAACTTATAATATGCCGTTTTGAGGTATTTCATGTCTCTTGGATATTTGACCCATTCGTTGACAAACGTCATAAGCCATAACAAAGTCTTTGGAATCTTTAAACATCGAGGGCCAGAAAAACCCGGATTGCAAGACTTTGGCTACGGTCTTGGACGGACCATGATGACCACCATAAGCAGATGAGTGGCATCCTTCTAAAACTCCTTTAACTTCCCACTGGGGGATACATCGTATGTAAAGACCATCAGAACACTGCTTGAAAAGATAAGGGTCATCCCAAACGAAGAATTTTGCATCATGCAAAAATCTCTTTCTTTGGTTATAAGAAAGGTAAGAAGGTAGCTGGCGAATGACAAAAAAATTGGCCATATCAGCATACCAAGGAGAAGAGTCAGTAATCGCCATTAATGAATCATCAGCAAACAAGTCATTAATTGGTGTTGGCAATCCTATTTCAGTTACTCGTATCCTTGAGAGATGGTCAGCGACTACATTCTCTGCTCCTTTCTTATCCCGGATCTCTAGATCAAACTCTTGAAGGAGTAAGATCCATCGGATAAGTTAGAGGTTTAGCCCTTTCTTTGAAAGCACGATAATTTCAAAGCGCATGGTCAGTGTAAACAATGATTCGATCCTATAAGGTAAGAACGGGGAATTGTCTAACGCGTAGACAATGGCAAGAAGTCTTTTTCAGTGGTTGGAAATAGTTAATTTGGGAAGGATCTAAGGTTTTAGAGCATAGTAAATACCTGAAGGAACTTTCCTTCTTGGCCCCAAACAAATCCAACGGCATAATCACTCGCATCGCCACATAGTTCAAAAGGCAAGATTCCAATCAGGTGACTGATATAGTGCCAGTGATTAAAGCACGTTTGATTTGTTTTTGGAAGCCTCAAGGCATTCCTTTGTGAAATTAAAAGGTGCATCCTCAAAAAGGAGCTCAGTCAGGGGCTTGGCTAGTTTAGAAAAATCTTTAATAAACCGTCAGTAGAAACCGGCGTGGCCAAGGAAACTCCTGATTATGTGTCCCAAAACTTGGATCTTAGCTCGATCCACTTCAATACCTCTCTCAGAATTATGTGTCCAAAAACTACCCTTCGTTCACCTGAGGACATTTTCCCCAATTGAGAACAAGGTCCACTTCTTCACAGCGTTTTAGAACTTTTGACAGATTTGTCAAACAATTATCAAAGGAAATGCAATAGACGCTAAAGTCGTCCATAAAGACTTCCATGATAGTTTCAACAAAATCGGAAAAGATACTAGTCATGCAACGCTGGAAAGTTGCAGGTGCATTACACAGGCCAAATGGAATTCGACGATAAGCGAAAGTACCATAGGGACAGGTGAAGGTGGTTTTCTCTTGGTCCTCAGGATGAATAGGAATTTGGAAAAATCCTGAGTAACCATCTAGATAGCAGAAATATTTGTGGCAAGCTAACCTCTCTAGCATTTGATCAATGAAGGGTAGAGGATAGTGATCTTTTCGAGTTGATTGATTCAACTTCCTGTAGTCAATACACATACGCCATCCCATCACAATCCTTGTGGGGATGAGCTCATTCTTTTCATTCTTGACTACTGTTGTTCCTCCTTTCTTGGGAACAACTTGGACAGGGATAACCCATTTCGAGTCAGAAATTGCATAGATTATGCTAGCATCTAGCAATTTCATAACTTCAGCTTTAACTACTTCTTGCATGTTAGGATTAAGACGGCGTTGACCTTGAACACAAGTTTTTTAACCTTCTTCTAAGTTGATTCTATGCATGCAAAAGTCGAGGCTTATGCCTGTTAAATCTTCAAGCTTATATCCTATTGCCTTTTTATGTTTTCTCAAGATAGTCAATAGCGAGTTCAACTGGTTTTCATCTAGGAGAGCACTCACTATGACTGGGCAATATTCAGACTCATCTAAAAAAGCATATTTTAGATTTGAGGGAAGAGGTTTAAGTTCAGGTTTATATACTTCTGCCTTAGCAGGAGCATCAATTAAGCTTATGAACTCCTCAACTTCTTCAGATGGTATCTCTTTTCCAGTCAAGTCCCTTTCCATCTCACTGATCTCAAAATTGTTGTTCTCGGAGATATCCTCTAACAATAAAATTGCTTCTAAAGGATCCACAATTATTGATGGATACGGAGATTCATCAATGATTGAGTCGACAATGTCAAGGAAACAGCAAGGCTCTTCAAGCATAGAGCTCTTCATTGCACTGTTTAAGTTGTAGGTGACTTTATCATCACGTACTTCTAATGTCAATTTTCCATTCTTGACATCGATTACTGCTCCCGCAGTGTGTAGAAATGGCCTTCCTAAAATGATAGGGATTTGCGAATCTTCAGCCATATCTAACACTATGAAATCGACGGGAATGAAAAATCTTCCTACTCTGACAGGTACATCTTCTAAAACTCCCATAGGTTGTTTTAGAGAACGATCTGCCATTTGCAGGGTGATACTTGTGCATTTAAGAATTCCCATATTCAATTTTTCGCAAATGGAATAGGGCATAACGCTTACACTAGCACCTAGATCGCATAAAGCTTTAGCAATCGTGTAGGTGCCTATAGTGCAAGGTATAGAGAAACTACCAGGATCCTTTAACTTAGGAGGGGACTTATTTTGCAATAACGCATTGCATTCAGCGGTGAATGCGATGATTTCAACATCATCTAGAGTCCTCTTCTTTGTTAAGATATCCTTCATAAATTTCGTGTAAGAAGGGATTTGAGTGATCAATTCAGTGAAGGGAACCGTTACTTGGAGGTTTTTAACAACTTACATGAATTTACCGAATTGGGTTTCCTTATGATTTCTCCTCAAACGTTGGGGAAATGGAACTTGAATTTTGATGGGTTCCTTTTCAAGTTCATCCTTCTTTTTAGATTTGTCTTCCGCTTCCTTAGCGGTGGATGGTTGGGTTTCTTTTTGACTTTCTACTGGTGAAGGCTCAACTGTTGGTTCTTTGGGTTGCTGAGGTTCCGTATAAGTGGTACCACTCCTAAGGGTGATAGCATTTGCGGTGTCCCTCGGTTGTTCACCATGAGGTGGGAGTTGGCCTTGTTTTCTTTGGGCATTAAAGGCAGCCAATTGGGCCATTTGAGTTTCAAGCATCTTGATGGCAGCACTTTGAGCTTGATCACTCTTTTGAAGTTGAGCAAACATTGAATCTTGCTTTTGAACAACTTGTAGAAGCATGGATTCAATTTTGCTCAAGCTTGAGTCATTAGGTTGGCTTTGAATTTGAGGTGGTTGGTGTTGAGGTTGATTTTGGTATGGTTGATTGAAGTTAGGTTGGAATGAAGGTCTCTGGTTTTGAAAACCAGGTGGATTGTAAGGCGTTTGTTGGTGTGGTATGAATGGTTGTTGAGTTTGTTGGTGGGGATTTTGAACGTTGGTACTTTTGTAGGATAAAAACGGGTGGTTTTTTGTGTTTTCGTTATAGAAGTTTGAGAAAGCGTTGCCTTGCCTATATCCTTGATAGGCATTGACTTGCTCTATTGAACTTCTACATTCTTGAAAACTATGCCCTCCAACCCCACATGTCTCACATACCACTACGTGGTTAGTGACGTGGATATGTTCCTTGGATTGGGAAGAGCTTCCTACTTGTTGCTGCAGAAGGGCTAATTGGGCTTCCAGGAGTGCTACTTTACTTGAATCGTCCTGCTTGGCTTTGAGTGGCATAGCAAGCGAGTTTCTATACTGAGAATCGTGGATTGCCATTGATTCGATAGTCGCACTAGCTATCTCTATATCGATTTGATCGAAACGACCATTGTTAGCGGAGTCGAGGATACGACGCGATTCGCCACAAAAACCGTTGTAGAATGTTATAGCCAGGAACCATGAATCAAGGCCATGATGAGGGCATTCTCTTTGTAATTCTTTGTATCTTTCCCATGCCTCATAAAGGCTTTCGTCGCCTCTCTGACGGAATCCAGTGATTTGACTCCGTAAGAGTGCGGTTTGTTCTGGGGGGGGGGAAGTACTTTTGATAGAAAGCAAGAGCTAGACCATCCCAGTTGACTATTCCTAAGGCAACTCGGTCAAGACTATTGATCCAGAGTTTTGCCTTTCCTCTTAAAGAGAAGGGAAAGAGCATTTCCCTAATCTACTCTTGGGATACTCCAGTTTGTCTAATCGTGGAGCAATAGTCACAGAAGTTTTGGATATGAAGGTTGGGATCTTCTGTGGCATTGCCACCAAATTGATTTCTTTCTATCAGATTGATGAAGGCAGGTTTGATTTTGAAGTTTTGGGCTGTAATTTGAGGTGTAGCAACACCCTTTGGGAGTGTATCTGCGGTGGGTTTGGAATGGTCGGAAAGTCGAACCATTTTTGTTTGTGAAGATGAAGATGGAATGTTGGTTGAAAGTTGATTGATTTTTTGAAATGGAGATGAAAATGGATCTTCTTCTCCTTCAAGATTAGGTAAGATATCCGAGTATTTCTCACGAATACGATCTAAACTTGAAATATTAGAAGCTTTTGAAATTTCGTTGAATAGCTTTAATTTCCTACGCATAGTTCTTTCTAGTTCAGGGTCTAAAGGAATAGGGGTCCCTAGTCTAGAAGATCTAGGCATAAGATTGAAAAGCTAAGATGAAAAATCAAGAGAGGTCTAAAGGAATTTGGGTTCCTAAAGACTAGATAAAACTAATCGTGATTAAACTCGCAAGAAAAGGGAAATTAAACCGTGCTCCCCGGCAACGGCGCCAAAATTTGATCGAGCATGTCGCAAGCCCGATGCAAAGATAATTTACCCAGACTAGGCTAATAACAATTTAATGTAATTAGGGAAGTAGGGGTCGATCCTCAGGGAGATGGTATTTCCTATGGATTGTGAATCGTCTCACAAATGAGTTTTATCTAAAGATTTTCTGGGTTTTGAGGTTTTGAATTCTAAACAAATGAAGAACATAAATAAAAACAAAATAAAAGCAAGCTAAAATGAAAACAATAAAGCAAATGATGACTTAACAATTATGAGAAGCATCTAGGGAAGTAGGTTCACACATGTAGATTGACAAATTTATGAAATTGAATTTAGGATATGCAAATAATTCATTGCGCGTTCGTAAGAATGGTGTGTTCATTACAATCATAGATCAGATGGTCTAGCAGGCATTTAGGCGATTTACTATGTCTTAATCCACTATGTCATGCTTTGTCTATTCAAATCTCGTATGTCTACCTTGGAAAAGAATTCCATACTAGTCAATGATTTTGATCAGGAATCGTCAACTATCGTTTAAAGTCCAAACATGCATAGACACAATGTTTTAAAAGCACAATTGCCTTTATCCAATTATCATCTTTTAATCAATCCAACATGGCTACCCTACACCCTAGAAAGGTGACTACTCACTCATGATTATGTTTATGTTTAAGATGATATTAACAATGAAAATTAGGATAGACATATTTAGTTGGTTTTTGACAATACTTTAGACTCTCTATGTGGTGATAATAACGACGCTATTTGACAATATAAGGAATGAAGTTTACTAGCCAGCGCGGACTCCCCCAAGCTAGTGTTTTGGACTTGACAAGGAAGGTCTTCATAGATTCTTCAAAAACTCTTTCATCTGCAAAGAAATCTAACAAAACAACGTAAAAGAGAAAAAGCAAAAATAAGAATGCAAAAAGGGAAAACACGGGTTGCCTCCCGAGAAGCGCTTGTTTAACGTCCTGCTCGACGAATTTTCCTATGAAATCATTGGGTTGGGGATGGACGCTCCGTATAGACAAAATCTAAACATCCGATGATAGAACTGCTATAGTAGAGTTTCAGTCTGTGTCCATTGACTTTGAATTTCTTACCATTGCTAGTCATTAGTTCCACATAGCCGTACTTGCTAACATATGTGACAGTGAATGGTTCAGACCATCGTGATCGAAGTTTTCCCGGAAAAATTTTTAAACGGGAGGTGAAAAGAAGTACTTGGTCACCGAAATTAAATTCTTTCTTAATTATCCTCTTGTCGTGCCAACGCTTCGTTTTCTCTTTATAAATTCTAGAATTCTCATAGGCTTGCAAACGAAATTCTTCTAACTCATTGAGTTGCAAAAGTCTTCTATCAGCGCTAAGCTTAGTGTCTAAGTTGAGTTCTTTGATAGCCCAGTAAGCTTTATACTCTAACTCGACAGGAAGATGACAGGCCTTTCCATAAACCAACCGATAGGGAGATGTTCCAATCGGGGTTTTGAAAGCTGTGCGATAAGCCCATAAGGTGTCATCGAGCTTATTACTCCAGTTGGTTCTAGATCTTGAGACTACTTTCTGAAAAATTATTTTCAACTCTCTATTTGAGACTTCTACTTGACCGCTCGTCTGTGGGTGGTAGGCTAATCCTCGTCTGTGATACACACCTTATTTGGCAAGCAGAGTGTCTAACTGCTTTTCTCCAAAATGAGTTCCTCGATCACTAATCACGGCTCTGGGTACACCAAAACGTGGAAAGATGATCTTAAATAGTCGTATCACAGCTCTAGCATCATTAGTGGGGGTGGCAATTGCTTCTGTCCACTTAGAAACATAGTCAACAGCAACTAAGATATCACGATTTCCATTAGAAGAAGGGAATGGTCCTTGATAGTCAATACCCCAGACATCGAATATTTCAACTTCTAATATGCCGTTTTGAGGTATTTCATGTCTCTTGGATATTTGACCCATTCGTTGACAAGCGTCACAAGCCATAACAAAGTCTTTGGAATCTTTAAACATCGAGGGCCAGAAAAACCCGGATTGCAAGACTTTGGCTACGGTCTTGGACAGACCATGATGACCTCCATAAGCAGATGAGTGGCATCCTTCTAAAACTCCTTTAACTTCCCACTGGGGGATACATCGTATGTAAAGACCATCAGAACACTGCTTGAAAAGATAAGGGTCATCCCAAACGAAGAATTTTGCATCATGCAAAAATCTCTTTCTTTGGTTATAAGAAAGGTAAGAAGGTAGCTGGCGACTGACAAGAAAATTGGCCATATCAGCATACCAAGGAGAAGAGTCAGTAATCGCCATTAATGAATCATCAGCAAACGAGTCATTAATTGGTGTTGGCAATCCTATTTCAGTTACTCGTATCCTTGAGAGATGGTCAGCGACTACATTCTCTGCTCCTTTCTTATCCCGGATCTCTACATCAAACTCTTGAAGGAGTAAGATCCATCGGATAAGTCGAGGTTTTGCCTCTTTCTTTGAAAGCAGATATTTCAAAGCAGCATGGTCAGTGTAAACAATGACTTTCGATCCTATAAGGTAAGAACGGAATTTGTCTAAAGCGTAGACAATGGCAAGAAGTTCTTTTTCAGTGGTGGCATAGTTAATTTGGGCAGGATCTAAGGTTTTACTAGCATAGTAAATAGCATGAAGGAACTTTTCCTTCCTTTGCCCCAAAACAACTCCAACGGCATAATCACTCGCATCGCACATAAGTTCAAAAGGAAGATTCCAATCAGGTGACTGGATTATAGGTGCGGTGATTAAAGCACGTTTGATTTTGTTGAATGCCTCAAGGCATTCCTTTGTGAAATTAAAAGGTGCATCCTTAAAAAGGAGCTCAGTCAGGGGCTTGGCTATTTTAGAAAAATCTTTAATAAACCGTCAGTAGAAACCGGCGTGGCCAAGGAAACTCCTGATTATGTGTCCCAAAACTTGGATCTTAGCTCGATCCACTTCAATACCTCTCTCAGAAATTATGTGTCCCAAAACTACCCCTTCGTTCACCATGAAGTGACATTTTTCCCAATTGAGAACAAGGTCCACTTCTTCACAGCGTTTTAGAACTTTTGACAGATTTGTCAAACAATTATCAAAGGAAATGCAATAGACGCTAAAGTCGTCCATAAAGACTTCCATGATAGTTTCAACAAAATCGGAAAAGATACTAGTCATGCAACGCTGGAAAGTTGCAGGTGCATTACACAGGCCAAATGGAATTCGGCGATAAGCGAAAGTACCATAGGGACAGGTGAAGGTGGTTTTCTCTTGGTCCTCAGGATGAATAGGAATTTGGAAAAATCCTGAGTAACCATCTAGATAGCAGAAATATTTGTGGCAAGCTAACCTCTCTAGCATTTGATCAATGAAGGGTAGAGGATAGTGATCTTTTCGAGTTGATTGATTCAACTTCCTGTAGTAAATACACATACGCCATCCCGTCATAATCCTTGTGGGGATGAGCTCATTCTTTTCATTCTTGACTACTGTTGTTCCTCCTTTCTTGGGAACAACTTGGACATGGCTAACCCATTTCGAGTCAGAAATTGCATAGATTATGCCAGCATCTAGCAATTTCATAACTTCAGCTTTAACTACTTCTTGCATGTTAGGATTAAGACGGCGTTGACCTTGAACACAAGTTTTTTGACCTTCTTCTAAGTTGATTCTATGCATGCAAAAGTCGGGGCTTATGCCTGTTAAATCTTCAAGCTTATATCATATTGCCTTTTTATGTTTTCTCAAGATAGTCAATAGCGAGTTCAACTGGTTTTCATCTAGGAGAGCACTCACTATGACTGGGCAATATTCAGACTCATCTAAAAAAGCATATTTTAGATTTGAGGGAAGAGGTTTAAGTTCAGGTTTATGTACTTCTGCCTTAGCAGGAGCATCAATTAAGCTTATGAACTCCTCAACTTCTTCAGATGGTATCTCTTTTCCAGTCAAGTCCCTTTCCATCTCACTGATCTCAAAATTGTTGTTCTCGGAGATATCCTCTAACAATAAAATTGCTTCTAAAGGATCCTCAATTATTGATGGATACGGAGATTCATCAATGATTGAGTCGACAATGTCAAGGAAACAGCAAGGCTCTTCAAGCATAGAGCTCTTCATTGCACTGTTTAAGTTGTAGGTGACTTTATCATCACCTACTTCTAATGTCAATTTTCCATTCTTGACATCGATTACTGCTCCCGCAGTGTGTAGAAATGGCCTTCCTAAAATGATAGGGATTTGCGAATCTTCAGCCATATCTAACACTATGAAATCGACTGGAATGAAAAACTTCCCTACTCTAACAGGTACATCTTCTAAAACTCCCATAGGTTGTTTTAGAGAACGATCTGCCATTTGCAGGGTGATACTTGTGCATTTAAGAATTCCCATATTCAATTTTTCGCAAATGGAATAGGGCATAACGCTTACACTAGCACCTAGATCGCATAAAGCTTTATCAATAGTGTAGGTGCCTATAGTGCAAGGTATAGAGAAACTACCAGGATCCTTTAACTTAGGAGGGGACTTATTTTGCAATAACGCACTGCATTCAGCGGTGAATGCGATGATTTCAACATCATCTAAAGTCCTCTTCTTTGTCAAGATATCCTTCATAAATTTTCGTGTAAAAAGGGATTTGAGTGATTAATTGAGTGAAGGGAACCGTTACTTGGAGGTTTTTGACTACTTCCATGAACTTATCGAACTGGGTTTCCTTATGATTTCTCCTCAAACGTTGGGGAAATGGAACTTGAATTTTGATAGGTTCCTTTCCGAGTTCATCCTTCTTTTCATGTTTGTCTTCCTCTTCCTTAGCGGTGGATGGTTGGGTTTCTTTTTGGCTTTCTACTTGTGAAGGCTCAACTGTTGGTTCTTTGGGTTGCTGAGGTTCCGCATAAGTGGTACCACTCCTAAGAGTGATAGCATTTGCGATGTCCCTCGGTTGTTCACCATGAGGTGGGAGTTGGCCTTGTTTTCTTTTGGCATTAGACGCAGCCAATTGGGCCATTTGAGTTTCAAGCATCTTGATGGTAGCACCTTGAGCTTGATCATTCTTTTGAAGTTGAGCAAACATTGAATCTTGCTTTTGAACAACTTGTAGAAGCATGGATTCAATTTTGCTCAAGCTTGAGTCATTAGGTTGGCCTTGAATTTGAGGTGGTTGGTGTTGAGGTTGATTTTGGTATGGTTGATTGAAGTTAGGTTGGAATGAAGGTCTCTGGTTTTGAAAACCAGGTGGATTGTAAGGCTTTTGATGGTGTGGTATGAATGGTTGTTGAATTTTTTGGTGGGGATTT
>JAIUZE010075396.1:0-18284 GCA_022085475.1 Heliosperma pusillum
ACAAACAAATGGGTATGGCATCCACAAAAATGTTACAAGAGGAAAGTAAGGATACCAATGATAAGATGGAAGAACTATCAAGAATAAGTTCCAAGAGGCAAACAAATTGGAAAAGAAAGAAGCACTTAGATAGAAGGAAGAGAGCATGATACATTAAGGACGAGAGAATACATCGATGAGGAAGAAATACACTTCAAATAGGCTTGTAAATCTTCAAATCTTTGGTAGAGGATACTTATTCTAGGTAACACATTGATCCACCTTAAGACGGTAGATACAAACAAACATAGCATCACTCAACACAATCAACAAACAAGTTAGAACCTAACAAACATCAAGTACACCAAAGACTACCAACTTAGGTCCTTAAATCTACCCATCTCTCATTTATTATTTCAAGGTCAAGTAATTTAAGTTTAGGGTTCACGTGTGTGCGTCGGGAGCGATAAAGCTCTGATACCAACTGTGACAACCCTCGCGAATGCGGAAAGATAAAACATACAAGCATGTGAATTATATAGCGGAAATATGAAGGTTTTAAAACTTTTATACATGCAAGAAAGAAAGTACGAGGAGTGTCAAATATTACAAATCAAAGTACGAGATATACTACAACAAGAGACGAAGTCTCTCCAAATGTTAACAAAGTAAAAGTGTTTAGCAAACAAGCTAAAATCGTCTAGAGGTGATTCATCCAGGGACTACGCCCGCTAGCTCACACCCAAACCCAAAATATCATAGCAAAAAGCCATCCAAATCAAGCAACCTGTTCATCCATGAAAAACATGAACGCCACAGTCAGTGGGGAGTAACTCCGGGTTCTCCCCGCCATATCACCTTAAACGTACATATAAGGAAATACAAATAGAAGCATGCATATATAGATATACATGTGAGATACGATAAGGATAATAAAGGCAATTCGATATATAATGATAAGAGCATATGAAGTACAAGTTCGAATCTATCATGTTATACAAAGACTCGGGGAAGACACTCTTAGGCAACCGAATACGCTCACTAGGGCTTGCATCTCACCGTTAGCGGTATAAGTTTGATAAGATTGGGACTCGACAAACAAACCATGCCAAGTCATCAAATGACCATGAATATCAATCATGTAATCACCCATCCACACATAACTATGCAATGACGATGCCCAATCATGCAATGACCATGAATAAAATCATGAAATCACGCATTCAAGAACAACGACATAAGACGACCTCTCTCACGGTAAATGAAACGCACTAGCATCGTGTACATGGCAAGTATGATTATGGGCATCCACGGGAGTAAAACCTTCCCTGAACGCATACACGATTCAATCCCTTTCGTATATGTAGACTAATTTCCTCCTGGTAGGACGACGATAATAATACGGTTCCTAATCTAAACCTGGCCAGATTCTCAGAATACACATTTTTCGATTCGACATGCATTACACGTTTCGCATCCAAGAATCGGTCTTATAAAGAAAACGCCGAGTACCCCAAATTCGGTAGATCAATTCACGAAAGAGGTGGAAAAGAGCTCAAGCCTCATAACATGCGGTACGCTACATGCAAATAACACCACCTTGCAAGTACACAACATTTGACGGCCGGGTCGATCAACGCAAAGCGTTCAACTCCCAACAACGTCGTCGTATGCCCACTAACACATGCAATTAAGCAGTAGGATACCTCCCCGTTCCGACATTCCAGCCTTACGAACGTGGAGGTAGCCAAGGTAATGAGAGTACAAAGCACAAGACAAAATAGTGCTCAAACCGTATCATTTGTAAAAACCGACTCAAAGTGGGAACATACCAAAAACCGTTAGAAAACATGAGAATAGGAAATCATATAAGTTTAAATATGATAAACATGAGTCAATACATGATACATAAGCATTAGAACAAGTTTATGAAGCATAATGAATAAAAACATAGATCACCTCTCCAAAACAACGTTGTTTGGAAACCAACGAAAACAAGGGTCCACTTCAAACGGTCAAAACTAGAGTTCTAGAAATGAAAATGCAGAAATTCTAAATGGAGGTGATAGATTATTCTCTTACGGTTCCAACGGGATGTCACACGCCCAAAACAAGCAAGTAACAAAGGAGATATGATCATTTTACGAAAAGGGGTCAGTGCAGTGAAACTGCACAAGTCCACCCGAGAACAACAAACACCATTTCTATCATTTCCAATTTTCATAATTCACTTCTATCAACTATCAACAATCAATATTCATCATCAAAAATCATCAAATAAGAACAATCATCATCAATAACTCAATTCCTAAGCTTACTAATCATATTCTAAATACGAATTCTAACATAGAAATCATATAAAACACGTAAATGATATCGAGTAACCTTTCACCGTTACCTTTTCGCGTCTTTAAACGGTTTCTAAACCTTCCTATTCTCCACCAACATACAATTAGATAATAAAAGATGAATATAATTCACCTAGAGAAAGACGGATAATTTAAAAAGCAAGAAAGACGGTAATTTTATTACTAATACGAATAGAGGAAGATGAGAGGGGAAGAATAAGACGAACTTACGTGAATTTGAGCGAGTAACGAAGCAGTAGCGACGAATCTAAGAAGGATCAAAAATGGAGGCAAGGTTTTGGATTTTTGCTTAAGGAAGAAGTAAGTTTTGATTGTGTTTGTGTGAATGAGAAAATAGGTTAAGTGTAGTGTGATATTTATAAGGAAAAAGTCAACAAAAGTCAAACTCGCCTTAAGACGGGATTCTCATGGAATCTCGCGGAAATTCCAAATACCAACTCGGAAATTCTAAATTCGACTCGGAAAATTAAATTTACGATTACAACTAAAATTCGCTGAAAAGTGTCCGAAAAATATTTTTACTAGAAAAATAGGGTACATTTCCGGGTGTTACAAATGCTCTGATCCGAATGACAACAATTAAATTCTAACTAAAAGCGATATTTAAATGACAATATTGAAAGACTATCTGACTACACTAATAAACTAGATAATAATAATAAAGTAAACTATCTAAGAACGGAAATAGAAAGACGATAAAGTAAACTATCTAGATAACAATAAAATAAACTATCTAAAACGGTAAAATAAACTATCTAATCAAATTGAAATAGTGAAAGAGAAATACATGTAAAACTAGTTAAAAGTTTCTTTGATACCAACATTAGAATTACTATGATTGTCTAGGCCTTGTAGCGGTATATTCCTTTCGGATTCGTACCGACCTTTTAGTGGGTCCTAACGTCCTCTCAGCATGGTTAGGTCACTAAACCCCTATTGGCAGTCCTAATTCCCATCCCAACTCTCGTTACAAAGATAGAAATTGACTAATACAAACAATTGTTTATGGCCACTAAACATAGTTATAGAATTTGACACGACCAAAGGAAGAAACAATTGGATGGTTCAAATGGTATCTACTCTTCTTTTAATTCATTTAACTCGTAAATCATTTCAATATTACAACTCTATTTATTTTATGTACACAATGTTAATTTTACAATAATAAGTCTAATTTATGTGATCATGTGATTAAGTAAATTTAATAAGAAAAAGATGTATGAAATTAAACTATGAAATATAAATACTAAGGTGATTATGGTGATTAAATTAATAATGATTCTAATGACAATTTTTAGGATTATATGATTAGGTAAAATATAATGTGACATCCTAAACAATATTTCAGTTTTAACTAGATTAACTTTAGATTGATTTCCTAACAACAACAATATGAAAATAATACTAATTAGTTTAAGGTTCATGATGAAAATTGCATAGTAAGAGATAGAGAATTACCGAGTTTGGAATATGAATATATAAGAACGAAAGTAAAGAACAAATATCCAATAACAAAAGCTATGAAAACACTAGAGAAATACTAAGAAATAAACTGTATTCTAAAACTTGTAAGAAAGAAACAAACTATGAAATGTGTTATTGTATGAAAGTATGCTAAAAGATAAAATGATAAGAGATTGTTGTGTAGTATGTGATGATAATTATGTGTGATGATCATTGGCTTTTATTGGGCTGCATGGCTGCTGATCCCTCGTCCAAATTCATACCATAGTCAAAGCATTAAATCACCCATTTAAGCTCGGTTGAAGAAGAGCTAAGTAACGTCCAATTGCAGAAATACCCGATCGGGTAAATGGTAATCCGATTGGGTAAGTGTGCAAGATGGATTCTTCCGTCTTTTCGTCTTAGGCACGGAATCCTATGCCTTGGTCTTGGTCAATGCAATACGGAGTTGGGCTTGAGCTGATCTTCTTTTGACTTGGGTTGAGGTTTCCTTTTGAAGTTCAAAGCCAAAGTCCAAGATAAATCCAATTGAGGAAGGATGTAGCGGAATCGTAATCAAATCGTGAACTGGCTATCATCAATTCCTTGAAAACTCGTATCCTAGTATCTTTGCTCCATAAAGTAGGAAAATATAGCAAAACCACTTCATTTCCTATAAAACGAGTCAAAACACGCAAAAACAACTAGAATAGAAATATTAGCTCGTTAATCACTTAACAAAGTGCATAATTCGTATGGAAATCGAGCTAAAACGGGGGATAAATCAGTACAAAATATCACTTATCAGTATCAAATAATTATGTTGTGTTCAAAAGAGGTTAAAAAAAGAAATAGAAAAAGATTTGATAAGAAAGACAGAAGAATGCGTTGAAAAAGAAGAACGATTTATTTTCTCGAAAGAAGAAAAATTTTGTTAGTGTTATTTACATAATCTGAAATTCAAATAAATATGAAGTTCGCTCCTTTGTTGTTATATATTTGAGCCAATTTGCTATTTTTGACTTAGCTTTTGTTACCTGAGAATAGTTCGGGTTTAGATTGAGCATCCATGCGTCTTTGGTTAGTTGCTAACTTAACTTACCGCACATAACCATAATTAATTTGTCCACCTTACCCATTTCCGATAACCTTGTTCTTACTTTTGGCTCCTTTCTTTGCTTGTCATGATCATTTGACTTGTGTTTTGGATTGTTTACCATATTAGACTATAGGCTCATTTTCATAAGTTGTAGATAGGCGAGTATCTCATTCATATATACATATATAAAATACCTTTTACACCAATGAGTGTTTGAGTGTGCCGTGAGAGTTCATCTGTCAAGAGATCGTGCAAAAGCTGAAACTTTTTAGTTAAGTACTTTATATAGACTTTTTAGTCCAGTTATGCACGCATTTCTGTGTCATTTAAGTGATATTACGTCACTATATACCCCTATTTGGCTACTTTGTACTTTCATTACCATTTCGTAGGTACAAGCTGCGTAGTAGCGGAAACCGAGCCAAAACAGTCCACTTTGCATGCATTTAGGAGAATGGAAGGAACGGGACAGAGGCTCTTGCATGGGAATGCGTGAGATCTTTACAATCAAGCCCAAAGTCATTATTAACGTTACAGGACAAGCTAGAAGACCTCGATCAACTATACCTTTTGGTCGATCGAGGAGAGTTGAAGTAAGGAAGAACTCGATCGAGCTATATCTTTGCTCGATCGAGGGATAGCTGTGGACAAATTGGTCGATCGAGAGAAGGAAGTCCTCGATCGACTGATACTCTCAAATAAAGACCTTGATCGAAGGGAATATTCCCTCGATCGAGTGGAACCTATCACGGGCCTTAAGTCCGTAGCTTAATTAGGGTTTAGAGTCGTGTTATGCATTATATAAGACTCTTATTTTCGTCATTAGGAGGGAGTCATTAATGATTGATTATCGATTTTTATCAACTACTTAGCATTAAACGTTAGTTTCTGAACTTTACTAATCTTTAGTTTACATTCGGTTTATCATCGACCTAGATTATTGTTTTACCTTTCTCTAAGATTGTAAACTCTTTTCTCTCCTTTATTCTTAACCTTTGTTTTAGTCTTAATTATTGTTTTACCTTTCTCTTAATTGTTGTGTTATTGTTTTATGCTTGTTAATTACGATTATATCATGTCTAATGTCATATGTTCAATCGTCTTTATTAGCATCATTAATAACATGAGTAAATAATTCCCTTGTATGTAAGGATGAGGAAAAGTGTAGTAAAGGCATGATAGGATAGAGTATTTTAGTTAGTCTTGAATATGAGAATCAATCTAAGCAATTTAATTGAGGTTAGTCGAATGAGTGCACGCAGAAGACTATCTAGGTGGTTAACCCCAACCTGGATCGAGAGATTGGAAGGGAAAGGCTTGCTTAGAATTGATAGGTGACTCCTAAGAGGACGAGAGTTAATTAGGAAAATCCCTAGGGTGGTTTGAGACCGAGAGGAGAAAACCATTGCCCTTCTCATTGATAGATTGACTGACTTTGTTGACCCGTAGATACCGATATTGCAGTAGACCGAATCCTAGCATGTTTCTCCTTTATCTGATTTATTTCGTATTAATTTCTATCTTTATTTCTCTTCCTTTAAATCTTATTTAGTTTAGTTTAAAACCAATTCAAAACCCCTAGATTGTTAGTGGCAGATTTAGATTACAGTTAGTTTTTTTCCTCCCTGTGGAGATCGACCCTACTTCCGCTATCTTCTCTAGTTAGTAGACTTAGGCTTTTATTTTTGGTGTATAACGACTCGCATCAAAGTCTCTTATGCTACGCCGTTATGTAAATCTCAACCATGTTTTGCACAATTCTTATGCCTACAGTGTTTTGGGATTTGGTTCATTATGCTTGTTAATGCTTCATGTTGGGATTCGCACTAGATGGTGTAATAGCCTTTGCTCACTACCCTTGTCTTGATGTTTCGTTGCTAAATTTAGGACAAGTAAGGGTTTAGCTTGGGGGAAGTTGTTGTGTGCTATTTTTGTATGATTTTATCCCTTTATTTAGCTCGGTTTTATATGTCTTTTGCACTTTATAGAGTGATTATGTGAGCTAATGCTGATCTCTAGGCATTTCTCGTGTTCAAACGAGTTTTGTAAGAAATATGACGATTTTGTGCCTTTATCTATCACTTTGAGCATTTACTTTAAAACACGAAGCTAAAAGAAGCAAGTCTTGGCAAGTTAAGGGTATTTCCGAAATATTCACTTGTCCCGAAGAAGAAGAAGAAATGAAGCCAGAATGCATGCTTTCAAAGAATCGATCAAATCAGAAAAGTTAAGTCAAGGATAAGTTAACCCCTAACCTCAACCCCTATGCCTTCGGGTCAATGAAAATAAAGATTGAACACTCAATTAAGTTCTCAAAGATCAAAATCACGTCCCCTATTAGGCTTGGAGCTTGGGATCCATAAAAAGGAGAACACAAAGCAAGATCTAGCTGGGTACATGCGTCCCTGATCGAGGACACCAAAACCCGATCGAGATCCCAGCCCTCTAACTGCCTTTGTTTTCTCTCCCTCGACTTAAATGAAGTCATTCAATTGTCATGAAGTCATGCGTTTTCGATAGCCTATATAATTAAAGTATTGCAGCATGGAAGAACAAAATTCACAACACAATATCATCACATTATATTTCTCATTACAAAACATCACTTTTACTTTTTCGAAACTTGTCTTTAGTTTACTCTATTTGTAGTCTTGTTAGAAGGTCTTGATTGCTTAGTTACTTATGAGTTTCTATGAAATGATCATGCCTTATTTCAATTTTTAATTACAGCTTAATATAACTGTTTATTTGGTAAATCTTATTCCTTCTTATTTCAATTCAGTTATCAATCATACTTTAAGTCTATGCTTCCTCTTAGTCTTGTTAAAGTAATTGGTTATATTTGTTGTTGTCATTCTAGTCCTATTTTGATATCATTAACACCATAACCTTGTAAGTTATGTCTTTCATAATCATAACTTAAAATGACTAGTTTAAATCATCTCACCCTCTTTATCATGATATCATATCTAAACATGACTGAGTAGTTTATTTTCTAGAACGTAGGATAGCCATGTTAGATTAGTACTTTGTATTTTTTTGGAAAAATAATTATTGTTCTTGAATCATCATTCAATTGCATGATTGGACTATAATGTTAATTAAATATTCTTGATCATGATCTTTGACTTAATCTGATGTTCTTTCGTAACACCGAAAGACAAGAATTGAATAGACTACGCATTGGATGGTAGTTCAATCTAAGTAAACGTGAAAGCTCGCTAGAGCTGTATCTAAGCTAGGATGTGACAACCCTCGCGAATGCGGAAATAAAACATAACAAGCATGCGATTTATATAGTGGAAAATACGGTGTTTTTAAAACTTTTTACATGCCAAGATAAAAATACGAGGAATATCAAATAAATACAAACTAAAATAGAATATACTACAAAGAGACGAGGTCTCTCAAAATGTTATCAGATCAAAGTTGTTTAGAAACTAGCTAAGAAACGTCTAGGGGTGAATCGTCAAGGCCAACGCCCGCTAGCTCACACCCGAACACAAAATACAACAAGCAAAATCCATCCAAGCAAGCAACCTCTTCATGCATGAAAAACATGAACGCCATAGTCAGTGGGGAGTAACTCCGGGTTCTCCCAGCCATATCACAAATAACGAACTTAAACGGAAATACATAAGTAGAAGCATGCATATATAAATATACATGTGAATTACGAAAAGGATAAATAGGCAATTCAATATATAAGGATATAGGTGCAAGAAGTACAAAACCGTAACCATCATATTATAAATAGACTCGGGGAAGACACCCTTAGGCAACCATACACTCACTAGGGCTTGCATCTCACCGTTAGCGGCATATACTTGATAAGATTGAAACTCGACAAACAAACCACGCCAAGTCATCCAACGATCACAAATAATAAATCATATAATCATCCATCCAAATGTACGAATACGTTGATAACATCTATCACGGTAAATGACACGCACTAGCACCATGTACATGGCAATTATGATTAAAATCGCATCCACGGGATAAACATTTCCCTGAACGCATACACGATTAACATTTCGTATATGTAGACTCAATTCCTCCTGGTAGGACGACGATATAAATATATGATCCTAGTCTCAACCTGGCCAAACTCTCGAAATATCATTTTCCGATTCGACATGCGATACACATTTCGCATCCAAGACTCGGTCAAATATAGAAGCCGAGTACCCCAAATTCGGTCAACCTTCACGAACGAGGCGGAAAGAGCACAAGCATCATAAACAAGTGGTACGCTACATGCAATGACACCACCTCGCAAGAATAAAACATTTGACGGTCGGGTCGATTAACGCAAAGCGTTCGCTTCCTAACAATGTCGTCATATACCCACTAAAACATGCAATTAAGCAATAAGGATACAACTCCTCATTCCGACTTTCTAGCCTTACGAGCGAGGAGGTAGCCACGGAATGAGAGTTCATAGCACATAACAAATTGTGCTCAAATCATAACATATGTAAAACCGACTCAAATTGGGATATATCAAAAACCGTCACAAAACATGCGATACAGGCGAATGGAACATCATATATTCTAAACATGAATATTTAAAGTCATTACGTAAATTTATACGATAAACAAACCATGCGAACTCTTATAAATGAAAGTATAAGAAAATATAGAGAAAGAAAGGCAGCGTCTGCCAGCCGGTCAAGTGGACCGGCTGCCGGCTACCCGGCTGGCACCTCAGTCACATTTGAAAAACATCAAAATATCAGCATGATCCAGCCGGTCAAGTGGACCGGCTGCCGGCTACCCGGCTAGATCAATATGTCACTTGAGAAAATGAAGGAAATATAGGGTATGTCTCAGCCGGTTGGCTGGCTGAGACTTAGTTAATAGCAAAACTTTCACGTAACATTAATAAAACATTAGCCACTTCCCAGCCAGTCAGCTGACCGGCGGCCGGTCGACCGGCTGGGACCTCATATGCACGAAATTATCACTTAACACCCATGAACATTAACAAACATCAACTATTATCATCAATCATCAAGACTCATTAACAATTATCAACAATTATCAACAAACAATAACCATCATCAACAAACACAATTCCTATGAATACTAATCCTATCCTAAATACGTTTACTAACATCCAAAACCACATTAAAACACGTAATGATATCAAGTAACCCTTCACCGTTACCTTTTCGCGTCTTCAATCCTCGTCTAGGTCCTCCTCTACTAAGTAGTAGTCTTTGTCGAGGTGTTGAAGGTCTCCACGTACAATTAGACAACAAAAGATGAATATAATTCACCTTTGAGAAAGACGGATAAATTGAAAAGTGAGAAAGACGGTAATTTTATTACCAATTAAGATAGAGGACGATGAGAGGGAAAGATTAAGACGAAAATTAGCGGATTTGAGCAAGTAATGAAGGAGTGTCGATCTTTAGCTTGATCAAATATGGAGCTTAGGTTTTTGGTGGTTACTTGGTGAGGAAGAAGAGTAAGATGAATGTGAGTGAGGGAGTTAGGGTTTAAAGGAGTATAAGGGAGTAAGTGGAAAAACATGGAAAAGCCCAAAAACGCCTTAAGGCGTAACTCACTCGGAATTTCGACTAAAGTCCGAATACGAACTCGGAATTGCTAAATTAGACACAGGAAATTAAATTCTAGACTAAATCTAAAATTTCGCTGAAAAGTATCCGTATAATATTTTTAATATAAAAATAGGGTACTTTTGCGGGTGTTACATAGGAAAGATTCGAAAGACGTTTGCAAGAGCTAAAGAATGAATCATTTGCATGTTATCTAAATTTCAACTCTGATATAATGTAACACCTAGCCCAAACCCTGGGTCGGGAACAATCACTTATGGTAGCTTGCCAAGCTGTGTACATGACCTACAGATCAACGCGGGTTCTTTTAAGCGCATTTTGTTCTCATTCATGCGCATCCCGAAAACTTTCCCAAGAGGTCACCCATCCTAAGACTGCTCTCAGTTAAAAACACGCTTAACTTTTGAGTTCATTTGCATGGATAACCAGAAAAGAAAGTGCACTTTGTTGATACGAGTAGTACTTTTAATCTCTTTAAGCACTAGTCAATTAAGCTCATCAATGGACCTCTTCAACTAACGTGGGGTGTTACAATCACCCCCACTTTCAGAACGCAACATCCTCGTTGTGCATGGAAGCATAACTCCTAACCCAGAATCCTCTCCCGCTAGGTGGGTGATCACAATGAAGCGTAAAACAACTGTCTCCAGGAGCGTATAACAACTGCCTGCATCACCATACGGCGGCAGTTTTGCTCTGATACCACTTGTAACACCCAGCCCAAATCTTGGATCAGTAGCGATTACTTACCGTAGCTCGCCAGACTGTGTACATGGCCCACAGATCAACACGGGTTCTTTCCGGTACATTTTGTCCTCACTCATGCGCATCCTGGAAACCTTCCCAGGAGGACACCCATCCTAAGACTTCTCCCAGTTAAGCACGCTTAACTTTTGAGTTCATTTGCATGGATAACCAGAAAAAAAGTGCACTTTGTTGATGTGAGAAGTACTTTGAATCCCTTTAAGAACTAGTCATTTAAGCTTATCAATGACCTCTTCAACTAACGTGGGGTGTTAAATATAAAACTATCTACATGTGTGACCCTATCTCCCTAGAACTTTTATTATTATTTCCATCACCATTGTTTCGCCCTTGTTCATGCTTTCACATATTTTGATTATCAAATCTTAAAATTAATCACCGTCCTAGATAGAACTCTTATCACAAGATTCTCACAGTAGTAACTCCCGTTTCCCTGAGATCGACCCCTTGCTTCTCTAATTATATTTAATTGTTGTTCGCCAATCTAGGGTTATTATCTTTGATTTGGGTACACGTCAACCTGTAGATACCTCGAATCTACACCTTCCGCCAACAACCTAGTGATGATTGGGCCGCATATTTGGTATGTCAAATGTTTTATGACAGTTCATAAGTTTGTCGTCAAGTGATAGCTCAAATACTTGTGTCTACCCCGTGGTCGTCATCTACATGCCGATACAGTCGTTTTGACAGTCATTAGAATTTATTTGGAGTCCGGGTTGAAAACCCGCTTCATTTTCTATAAACCGTCTTTTTAAACCGTGTCTGAACGCTCAAGATTATTCCGGATATTTTAATATTTCAAGACTTATCTTTCTCGGTAAAATAAATCCGTATTTTATTTAGAAAGAATTCGAAATCTACCGCAATTCCATAAAAGAAACGTGGAAATTTTTCTTTCAAAGTAGGAAACTGCTTGGGAAAAGATGCAGCGGGCGCTGCGCCTCTTCCAAGAGTCGCAGTGATTGGTGCGCCTCTTCCCCAGTTTGTTTTGCCTGTTTTTGCAATATTTTCTAGATTTCTTACCTAATTCAAGTTATTCCAAATCTCTTCAGAATTTTCCCTATAAAAGGAGGGGTTCGTTCTCACTTTTGAGGCACGCGAGTGTTCCGCCCCTGCTCTTCCCTCTCTTCGCATTCTAGACCTTGCTCTAATTATTTTGACATCTACGTGCTTGATCAATTGACCAAGTAAGCTCAGATCCTTCTGGATTCCCGCCACGTTCTTGCATTCGACCTACTAATTTGACTACTACACCTTAATGAATTAATTAACTAATCGATTTTAATCCTCTTACGATGGCACTTTCTTTACATTCGAGTCGAGCTATCAATAAAACGCAACTTACGAGGGTGTAATAAATCCCGTCTTTTATTCGTATTTTATTTATTTCATCAAATGTAAGATTCATGTCGGAAGTATGTTAAACCTTGCTTTTCAAAACTTCTTTTAAGTAATCTTTTTAACTTGTTTTAGTAATATTTCATATTTAGATATTTTGTTTCTTGGCTTAGATCCCAAATAATCCAATATTAGTGGGTCTTTGTCATCTCTTAGATCAAGTTTGTGTCTTTAGAGGTTACATCCGTCCATATCAAATCTCTAGGATTCGTCTTTGGTATAATTAGTGTAATTAATATGATTTAAATCACCTTTATTCGACTTATGGATAAATAATATACCGTAATCTCTTAGATCAAGTTTGTGTCTTTAGAGGTTACTAACTGATTGCGATTCTGGCTTCACAGCCATAACCCAACTCAAGGACAGACGCACAGAGTGTAGTGCCTCTTCCAGAGGACGGATCACCTGCTGCGCGTGTTCTGCGTTGGATTTTGTCTCTGAACTTCCTTTATCGCTCCGACGTAGCCTTAATTGCTTAATAAATCGACTATTAATTCTAGTATCGCTCCGAATATTCTTCTTTTTCTTTAAATCTTTCTTTTGACATATTTCTGACATAGATCCTGAGATCCGTCTTAATCTTTGTAATTCTTTTATAGATTTATTTAATCATTGTATTGTATGATTTGTTTGCCTTTCACATGTAATCAATCATAAATGCCAATTTTGACTAAATTGATTGCTAAACAACATGTTCAACCGACATAGTTTAATTCACATGCTAGGAGTAAATTGTAGATGTTTGTGACAACCCTCGCGAATGCGGAAAAATAAAACAAACAAGCATGTGAATTATATAGCGGAATTACGGTATTTTAAAAACCTTTATACATGCAAGATATAAAAATACGAGGAGTGTCAAAATATTACAAACTAAATAAAAATACCATAAGAGACGTAGTCTCTCAAAGTGTTAACAAAAGACAAAGTTATTAACAACTATCTAAAATCGTCTAGAGGTGATTCATCCAGGGACAACGCCCGCTAGCTCACACCCGAACCCAAAATACCACAAGCAAAAAGCCATCCATGCAAGCAACCTTTTCATCCATGAAAAACATGAACGCCACAATCAGTGGGGAGTAACTCCGGGTTCTCCCAGCCATATCACATTAAACGTACATAGAAGGAAATACAAAAGTAAAATCATGCATATATAGATATACATGTGAGATACGATAAGGATAGATAGGCAATTCGATAAATAATGATAAGAGCATATGAAGTACAAGTCCGAATCCATCATGTTATACAAAGACTCGGGGAAGACACTCTTAGGCAACCGAATACGCTCACTAGGGCTTGCATCTCACCGTTAGCGGTATAAGTTTGATAAGATTGAGACTCGACAAACAAACCATGCCAAGTCATGCGATGATCACAATAAATCCAACATATTATCATCCATTCACGAACCAAGACATGACGGTGTCCAATCATGCAATGACCATGAATAATATCATGAAATCACGCATTCAAGAACGACGACACAAAGACGACATCTCTCACGGTAAATGAAACGCACTAGCACCGTGTACATGGCAAGTATGATTAAAAGGCATCCACGAGATCACATTTCCCTGAACGCATACACGATCACATTTCGTATATGTAGACTAATTTCCTCCTGGTAGGAACGATAAGGCTCCTAATCTAAACCTGGCCAGATTCTCGGAATCACATTTTCCGATTCGACATGCGATGACGTTTCGCATCCAAGACTCGGTCATCATATAGACGCCGAGTACCCACATTCTCGGTAGATCAATTCACAAAAGAGGCGGAAAAGAGCACAAGCCTCATAACAAGCGGTACGCTACATGCAAATAACACCACCTCGCAAGTACACAACATTTGACGGCCGGGTCGATCAACGCATAGCGTTCGCCTCCCAACAACGTCGTCGTATGCCCACTAACACATGCAATTAAGCAGTAGGATACCTCTCCGTTCCGACATTCCAGCCTTACGAACGGGAAGGTAGCCAAGGGAATGAGAGTACAAAGCACAAGACAAAATAGTGCTCAAACCGTATCATTTGTAAAAACCGACTCAAAGTGGGAACATACCAAAAACCGTCACAAAACATGTGAACAGGCGAATAAATTAATATATAAACATGAATCAATACATGATACATAAGCATTAGACCAAGTTTAAGAAGCATAATAAATAGGAAACATAGATACCTCTCCAAAACAACAAGTTTGGAAACTAACTAAAACAAGGGTTTCACTTCAAACGTCATAACTAGAGTTATAGACATGAAAATGCAAAATTCCAAGTGGAGGTGATAGCTTATCCTCTTACGTTCCAACGATGGTCACAAGCCTAAAACAAGCAAGTAACGAAGGAGATATGATCATTTTACGAAAAGGGGTCAGTGCAGTGAAACTGCACAAGTCACGACCGTGACTTGTATTTCACGACCGTGAGATGTGTGACCAAATCACCCGAGAACCTTCACCATAAATTGAATCCTTTTATTTCCAATTCTCATAATTCATTTCTAATAACTATCAACAATCAATATTCATCATCAACAATCATCAAATAACAACAATCATCATCCATAACATGATTCCTAAACTTACTAATCGTATTCTAATACGGTTTCTAGCATATAAAGCATGTAAAACACGTAAATGATACCGAGTAACCCTTCACCGTTACCTTTTCGTGTCTTTAATCGATTACTAAGCCTTCCTAGTAGTCTCCACCTACAATTAGGTAATAAAAGATTAATATAATTCACCTTGAGAAAGACGGATAATTTAAAAAGCGAGAAAGACGGTAATTTTATTATCAATACGGATAGAGGAAGCTAAGAGGGGAAGAATAAGACGAACTTATGTGAATTTGAGCGAGTAACGAAGGAGTAGCGACAAATCTAAGACGGATCAAAAATGGAGGCAAGGTTTTGATGGTTTTCTTAAGGAAGGAGAAATGTGTTGTGTTTGTGTTAGAATGAATTAGGTTAAGGTTAGGAGGGAGTATATGAAGGAAAAAGTCAACGAAAGTCAAAGACGGCTCAAAAGTCAAGAAAAGTCAAAGACGACTTAATAGTCAAGAAAAGTCAAAGACGACTTAAAAGTCAAGAAAAGTCAAAGACGACTTAAAAGTCAAGAAAAGTCAAAGACGACTTAAAAGTCAAGAAAAGTCAAAGACAAATTAAAAGTCAAGAAAAGTCAAAGACGACTTAAAACAGGATTCTCATGGAATCTCGCGGAAATTCCAAATACCAACTCGGAAATTCTAAATTCGACTCGTAACATAAAATTCTATATTAAAACTTAAATTTGCTGAAAAGTATCCGTAAAATATTTTCACTATAAAAATAGGGTACATTTCCGGGTGTTACAATCACCCCTCCTTTTAAAAAGTTTCGTCCTCGAAACTTGAGAGTAGATAATAAAAGTATCAAGGACAAGAATCGGTTTTCAAAATTAATACTAAAACTTTTACCAAAAGAAACATTTATGAAACGAGGTTCTTCTCGAAAACGATTTAAAGAGAATTTTCATAAGTGTGGAACTTACTTACGGATCTCAAGAGTGCCCGTCGCGAACGAGAACTCAAATTATCCAAATCAAATTAAAGTCGAAATAGTGAAATCGGAATTCAAAACAGCGTTAGTAATTGCAGGACTAGTTATCAGACGTCTCCAATAACAAGTGCAAACATCCAACCAAACGTAAAATCCAAATATAAAAGCAAAAGAAATCCATTTTCTCCAAAAAGAGGGTACACAAACCATCTTTAGACTTCTTTGAAACGTTAAATTAGAAATACAATATGGAAATTCGAATGTTTTCTCAAAGATAAAATCAAATAACAACACATAACACGTACATAGAGCGACTCGAACATCAAGTTCACAAATCATGATAACAAAATATATACAAAACACGCAAAAACAAAACAAATCGAACTCTTAGGGATAAGAAAGGATCACGATGAAGTCGGCACGAAGATCTACAAGAATTTGACATTACTAACTCTACTAATAAACCAAATCCTCAAGAGAATGCAATTTACCCAATTTGCAACTCATCATTTTCAATCATCAGAAATCTTACAAAGATATTCCATAATCACGAGACCTCAAGTCATCAACATAACCATTCAAACCTAATTAGCATCGACTAGGGTCCATAGATTGTAATCTGCAGGAGAGATCCTTTAACGTACTATAAAATCCTTAGATTCATCAAACTCTATCTGAGACCACTAACCAAAGAAATCTCATCTTAGGGGACCATATCTACTAACAACCACACAGTGAACCGTCCTTACCATAAAATCCTCTGATCCAATTTATTCCAAAATTCATTATCCTAAATTTACAATGAACTTTCTCATCCTCGAAAGTCAAAACACAATCAAAGCAACAAACATAATTATCTAAGATTCAACTAGTCTCATCCAAAGTCTCACGACAAGGGAAAATTCACAATCCATTATCGGCTATAAGGATTCGTTAATACGCCATAACATCCTTAATTCGATCACTACTACGCTCGAAGCCTCAAATATAAATAGTCACATTAGCAAATTATGGTGGTTACTAATTCTCAAGATAAATGGGTTCACTATTCTAACTCTATAATCCATAACAACCGAGCATTCACTATCCAAAGCTTGCAACGAACATTTCTCAATCTCGAACTATGATTCCTTAAGAATAAATGAGAATTACTAATTCCAAACCACAAATGGCCAATCACTTGGCAATCAGACAAACATTCAAATCATCTAATTCATCTAAAACTCAAAATGATTCGATTTTCATTTATGACAATACTCCTTAAACTTTTGGTACCGGCTCAATTTCCCTAAAGCAAAGTCTCTTTTAGAATCCACCAATTAGAGACATCTAATTCCCAAATGACATACCAAGCAACCGTTATAGTACCCAACAACAACGAACTGTTATCATGATTAACTAAATTCTCAAAATAACACTAGAGTACCAAGCTCAAAATCCAAAACTACTAGGAAAAGATGTATTATCACTATTAGGATTCATCCTCTAGCTTAAGTCCTATTTTCCATGATCAAATACAACCTGAAATTTGCTCAATCCAAAAACACATATTCTAACCTAAGAATTCCAAATTACGTCACGCTTATTCTTTGAGCCTTACAAACGGAATATCCAATCCACTAGAGAAAAGATGAAGGAGCAAGGAGATAGGAAACTGTAACAACCCGAAAAGTACCCCATTTTTCTAGTAAAAGTTCTTAAGGATACTTTCCAGCAAGGTTAAGTTTTTAAAATAGAATTTATTGTTTCGAGTCGTATTTTAAAATTCCGAGTTCGTATTTGGAATTTCTGAGAGATTTCATGAAAATCCCGTTTTTAGTCGTCCTTGACTTTTCTTGACTTTTTAAAGTCGTCATTGACTTTTTCTTGACTTTTAAGTCGTCCTAAACTTTTCTTGACTTTTAAGTCATCTTCGACTTTTCTCGACTTTTCAGTCAACTTTGACTTCCGTTGACTTTTCCCGACTCGTCTCATAAGTATGAAGACCGAAATTTTTATTTAAAAAAATAATATTTTTGATTTATTTTTATTTAGATTTATTAAGATTTATCATAATTTAATATAATTATTTTGGATTTATTCGGAATTTA
>JAIUZE010075398.1:0-67046 GCA_022085475.1 Heliosperma pusillum
GAATACATAACGAAGGTGTCATAAATAAAAAGGGTTCATACAAAAGGAAAATAATATTATACATAAAAATTATACAAAACGGGAGACATATCTCCCGTATAAATACGGAAATAAAAGAGTGTATAATAATATACAATCTAAGAACCGAATATAGGTCCAAGGTAAATACTTCGCTCGCTAGCTCGTCAATGTACCCCAAATATGCATCACCACCTGTTCGACCGCATTAAATATAAACACGGAAGCCACAGTCAGTGGGGAGTAACTCCGAGTTCTCCCAGCCACAAAATGTCGAGTTTGATTAAACATGAATAACATAAAAGCAATGTACATGGAAAATACAAAACCTTAACATATATGATATGCTTTTCATGTTATGAAACAATTAACTAACATATAACCTAGCATATGAAAGCTATCATGTGAATCCGATAATAAACTATAACACGAGGTAGGGAAGGTGGTATGCTAGCTCAGAGGTTCCTCTTTGAAACATGGCCGTGATACACTCAAACCCTAATCAACACGTAATCATGTGAATCAGTTAACAATCGGTAATCCAAACTCTAGCAATCTTAGCCGGCTTGCATCTCACCTTCTAAAACTCATAGAATCATACAAACATGAAAGACCAATACTTCTACAAACAGGCATAAGTTCTTAGTCCAGTCAATAGTCGACTTCTGTAACTCGAGGCTATACCACAAGGTAGGAAAACATCCTAGTCATAGACTGATCAGACCTAGCGACAACAGCTATTCCGTTCCCCGTCCCATGACATAACCGTCTATGAGAAACTCTACTAGGCGACCCCCTAAGCAGAGATGGCTAGTACTTAAGCTGGCTCCAGTCCCAAAACGGATCAGGAGCCATGCCCCGACTTGGAGATAAGCCCCCCAGGCCGTGACACAAAAGCTATCAAGCTGTGAACTCCATATGCTCGTTAAAGATAGTACGGACCTATCAATGTCATGGTCCAAGCTACTCATTTAGAATTAGTATGGTCAAGACGCCATATACTCATAATTCTCTATGGGTACTTAGTCAACACGACACCAACCAAATAATCAAACAGTCACGGAAACAATTTCCTAACATGTGACTAATTGCATATAAATCATAATCAAATAACATATCGCCTCATATCTACTAAGGCTAATTCATTAATTAAATACAACCTTACTTGAAGACAAATCCCCGAACCGAGTCCCGCGACGGGTCATCAGTCAAAACGGGGCTGACTAGATCTTAGTTTGACCAAACCGTTTGGTCAAACCGGCTAGAAACAGAGTCTTTACCAATTAGACTTAGACATAAAATCAACATATTCATTACATGTTATTTTATTAAAACTTCTAACATGTGAATTATTAAATTTTACTAAAACCCGCTTGACTTAAAGGATATAAATTTAAACTACGATCTCGTATTATAATTTCTAACATGTGAGAGATAATAATTTTATGAAAAACCTTTTTAATTAAATATTTTACTTATTAACATTTCCCACTTGCTAAATATTACAAAACACGATAAAATGGCAATAACTCAAAAACCGTCACAAGACCAAGGGAGGGACCCACGGCCTGATTTGGGCCGGACTTCACATGGGCCTGGACTGGGCCCACGGCTGTTTTTGGGCTGTTTTGGGCTTTTTGACCGACTTTACTAAAAACCGTTTCTTAATATTTCCCGCATGCTTAACATATTTAAAACCCGTCAAAACAACAACAAACCAAACAAGTATCGACACAACTCCCAAGGACCAACCCCGGAGCCACCATGGACCAACTCAGACCGGCCTGGACCGGGCCTGAACCGGCCTGAACCGGCTGGTTTGGGTCGGTTTTCCAGCCATTTCCCCACGGTTCAAACAACCCCAATTCCAAATAAATTCTAACATGTTTTTAATTAACAACATCCATTTTTAAACATCCAATTCAACCATCATCATACAAAAATCATTATTATGAACCATCATCCAAATTCATCAAGAACACTAACATATTAAAAATACCATACAACATGAAAATCATTACTACTTATCATGTTACTACTAAAAACCATAGATCATAATAACATGACCAAAAACAAAAGATGAACCAAAAATAAAAGAAACAAAAGCTATGTAACATTAATTCGTCGAGTAACTCGGAATCGTTACCTTAGCTAGCAAAATCAATTAGCACCAAAATAAGAAGTATAAACTAAGAAACCCGCCTACTAATCTTCACCCAAAATATACGAGTCTCCAAACTCGTCTTCAAAATCTTCCCCTATAAAAAATGACAAGAAAAACATTATTAGAATTTAAACTTGATTTTCCATAATTAAATGTTGAAAACGATTTTGTCGGATTTGAAATTAAACCGTACTTGAAGATGGAGAGCGAAGAGGAGATTCTAGAAATATAAGTTAGGACCGATTTAATTAAGAAATGAAGGTTTTATGATGATTTTGCTCAAGAACGACGAAGAACGGATGAAGAACGCTCAAGAACGAATGAAGAACGTTGAAGAACGATTAATTTGATCTTAATTTGATTTGTTGTAAAATGAAAAGGTTGTTGGTGAGTAATGTTGGGTGGTTGGGCCGTGTACATATAGAAGAATTAGGAAGTCGGGTTTTGAAATTGTTGTTACGGAATTGACTCGGTTTTAATAATTATATTACGGTAATTGATTAAATATTAAGTTAATTAAATCAATTATCAAGATATTATGTTATTGTAATCAAAAGTAATGAAAATATCAAGGTCTAAGAGAGGGTGAGAGTGCCGTGTGGTTTTGTGATTGTCGGGTCAGTTTTGTAAACGATTTGCGTAATTTCCGTTGACGGATCGATAAAGTAACAAATATCTAAGATATTTGTATTAGTTTAATCGAAACAATTAAAATATCTCAAGTGAGTGGAAAACGATGACATGGGCGTGTGACTCATGCCAAAGTCGAGTTTCGGGTTTGTTTCGGGATTTACGATGAGTCGGGAATAGTTAAATGATTCCCGGGTTTAAACCGTAAAACCTTATTATAAATTCCGAATAAATTCAAAATAATTTTATTAAATTATCATAAATTCTAATAAATCTAAATAAAAATAAATCAAAAATATTATTTTTTTAAATAAAATTTCGGTCTTCAAACTTATAAGGCGAGTCGGGAAAAAGTCAACGAAAGTCAAAGTGACTGAAAGTCAAGAAAAGTCAAAGATGACTTAAAAGTCAAGAAAAGTTTATGACGACTTAAAAGTCAAGAAAAGTCAATGACGACTTTAAAAAGTCAAGAAAAAGTCAAAGACGACTTAAAAGTCAAGAAAAGTCAAAGATGACTAAAAACGGTCTTTTCATGAAATCTCTCAGAAATTCCAAATACGAACTCGGAATTTCAAAATACGACTCGAAACAATAAATTCTATTTTAAAAACTTAAGTCTGCTGAAAAGTGTTAGTAAATATTTTTACTAGAAAAATTGGGTACTTTTCGGGTTGTTACAAAAATCATACAAATATTCACTTATCAAACTCCCCCAAGCTAAACCTTTGCTTGTCCTCAAGCAAACATAACAAACAATACCAGGACAAGGTTGTTAGCATTGACTACTACACCATCAGAAAACAAATCTCAACGTAAAGTTTTGGAAACATAATGAATCACAACCCAAAAGCAACGTGGGCAAGAATGATACATAAACATGGCTGAGATTCACATAACGGCGTAGCACAAAGAATTTCACTACAGATTTTTCGGCTCTTGCTTGATCTTTTGATAAATGGACTCTCACGGCACACTCGAACACTCATTTTTTATAAAAGGTGATTTCTTTATGTGTAAATGTTTTTGAGACACTCACCTATCTACGACTTATGAAAATGTGTCCCCAGTCTAATATGGTAAACAATTCAAAACACAAGTCAAAGATCACAATGCGCATAGAAAAGAAGCCGAAAAGATGAGAAGAAGGCTTTGGGAAATGGGTGAAAGGTGGACAAATAGTTATGGTCATGTGAAGGTTAGAATGAGCTAGCAACTGACCAATGATAAATGAATACTCAATCCAAACTTTCGATGAATTCCCAAAAGATGAATAACGAAGCCAGAAGTAACAAATTGGCTTATTACACACGAACACAAGGGTAAACTCCTTCTATTGATTTGACATTTTAAGGAGATACTCACAACTTCTTCTCTTATTTCTTTTTTTCTTTCTTTTCGATTTTTTTCTTGTTTCAACTTTTTTCATTTTCTTTTCTTTTCTTTTCTTTTCTGAACATAACTTCACTTCTTGAACATTTTCGTTCTACCAAATTCACTTCGACAAATAAGAACAAATCTTCTCAAAAGAGCACCCATACACCATAGTCTAGCTACTAGCTCAAAAGGTAGGCAGTTTTTTTTTATATGTAGCTATTATTTTGTGACGCATTTGTATGAAGGGGCTTATTTTGAGGTGTAATTCAAAGTGAAAAAGGCTTCAAATCATAGTGAATCATGAATGCAATGCTTATAGAAATGAAATGAGAACCATACTTATGCGTTTTGACATGACACACATCACAAGGAGAACTACACACACCTAAATGAGACTGGGTATAGATGTACCAGTCTAAGGAGGTTCTACCTTACAATATATGTAACTTTCCAAATGTCAAGATCAAGCGTACTCATCTATAGATTCATTCCATGCCTACTGTGTACAAGACATCCCCATGTATGCACAATTCAATGAATATTGAATCATTATCTTTTGAAAGCTCTAAGTTTGGGAAATGTAACATGATAGCATAATAAACAAGCAAGCAAAGCATGAAAAGCATTCAATTGTGTTCAAAATTTTAAAATCTCTCTTTAAAATCTTCTCTTTCTTATTCAAAATTTGAAAAATGATCAACTAAAATGCAAAATGGGAAAATGCAATCCCTCCCCCAAGCTAAACATCACATTGTCCTCAATGTGAGCACAAAGACTAAATATGCAACGAGATGCTTAATGGGAAGAAAGGAAAAATGAAAGAAGAATGAAGCTTACTAGCCAGCGCAGACTCCCCCAAGCTAGTCTTTTGGACTTGACAAGGAAGGTCTTCATAGATTCTTCAAAAACTCTTTCATCTGCAAAGAAATCTAACAAAACAACGTAAAAGGGAAAAAGCAAAAATAAGAATGCAAAAAGGGAAAACACGGGTTGCCTCCCGAGGAGCGCTTGTTTAACGTCCTGCTCGACGAATTCTCCTATGAAATCATTGGGTTGGGGATGGACGCTCCGTATAGACAATATCTAAGCATCGGATGATAGAATTGCTATAGTAGAGTTTCAGTCTGTGTCCATTGACTTTAAATTTCTCACCATTGCTAGTCATTAGTTCCACATAGCCGTACTTGCTAACATAAGTGACAGTGAATGGTCCAGACCATCGTGATCGAAGTTTTCCCGGAAAAATTTTCAGACGGGAATTGAAAAGAAGTACTTGGTCACCGACATTAAATTCTTTTTAATTATCCTCTTGTCGTCCAACGCTTCGTTTTTTCTTTATAGATCCTAGAATTCTCATAAGCTTGCAAACGAAATTCTTCTAGCTCATTGAGTTGCAAAAGTCGTCTATCAGCGCTAAGCTTAGTGTCTAAGTTGAGTTCTTTGATAGCCCAGTAAGCTTTATACTCTAACTCGACAGGAAGATGACAGGCCTTTCCATAAACCAACCGATAAGGAGATGTTCCAATCGGGGTTTTGAAAGCTGTGCGATAAGCCCATAAGGTGTCATCGAGCTTATTACTCCAGTCAGTTCTAGATCTTGAGACTACTTTCTGAAGAATCGTTTTCAATTCTCTGTTTGAGACTTCTACTTGACCGCTGGTCTGTGGGTGGTAGGCTAATCCTCGTCTGTGATACACACCATATTTGGCAAGCAAAGTGTCTAACTGCTTTTCTCCAAAATGAGTTCCTCGATCACTAATCACGGCTCTGGGTACACCAAAACGTGGAAAGATGATCTTCTTAAATAGCCGTATCACAGCTCTAGCATCATTAGTGGGAGTGGCAATTGCTTCTACCCACTTAGAAACATAGTCAACAACGACTAAGATATAACGATTTCCGTTAGAAGAAGGGAATGGTCCTTGATAGTCAATACCCCAGACATCGAATATTTCGACTTCCAATATGCCGTTTTGAGGCATTTCATGTCTCTTGGATATTTGACCCATTCGTTGACAAGCGTCACAAGCCATAACAAAGTCTTTTGAATCTTTAAACATCGAGGGCCAGAAAAACCCGGATTGTAAGACTTTGGCTACGGTCTTGGACGGACCATGATGACCACCATAAGCAGATGAGTGGCATCCTTCTAAAACTCCTTTTACTTCCCACTGGGGGATACATCGTCGATACAGACCATCTGAGCATTGCTTGAAAAGATAGGGGTCATCCCAAACAAAGAATTTTGCATCATGCAAAAATCTCTTTCTTTGGTTATAAGAAAGGTCAGAAGGTAGCTGGCGACTGACAAGAAAATTGGCAACATCAGCATACCAAGGAGAAGAGTCAGCAATCGCCATTAATGAATCATCAGCAAACGAGTCATTAATTGGTGTTGACAATCCTATTTCAGTTACTCTTATCCTCGAGAGATGGTCAGCGACTACGTTCTCTGCTTCTTTCTTATCCCGGATCTCTAGATCGAACTCTTAAAGGAAAAAGATCCATCGGATAAGTCTAGGTTTTGCCTCTTTCTTTGAAAGCAGATATTTCAAAGCAGCATGGTCAGTGTAAACAATGACTTTTGATCCTATAAGGTAAGATCGGAATTTGTCTAAGGCATAGACAATGGCGAGAAGTTCTTTTTCAGTGGTGGCATAGTTGATTTGGGCAGGATCTAAGGTTTTACTAGCATAGTAAATAGCATGAAGGAACTTTTCCTTTCTTTGGCCCAAAACAACTCCAACGGCATAATCACTCGCATCACACATTAATTCAAAAGGAAGATTCCAATCAGGTGACTGGATTATATGTGCGGTGATTAAAGCACGTTTGATTTTGTTGAATGCCTCAAGGCATTCCTTTGTGAAATTAAAAGGTGCATCCGTAAAAAGGAGCTCAGTCAGGGGCTTGGCTATTTTTGAAAAATCTTTAATAAACCGTCGGTAAAAACCGGCGTGGCCAAGGAAACTCCTGATTCCTTTTACATTAGCAGGTGGTGTCAGTTGTTCAATAACTTGGATCTTAGCTGGATCCACTTCAATACCTCTCTCAGAAATGATGTGTCCTAAAACTACACCTTCGTTTACCATGAAGTGACACTTTTCCCAATTGAGAACAAGGTCGACTTCTTCACAGCGTTTTAGAACTTTCGATAGATTTGTCAAACAATTATCAAAGAAAATGCCATAGACGCTAAAGTCGTCCATTAATACTTCCATGATAGATTCAACAAAATCCGAAAAGATACTAGTCATGCAACGCTGGAAAGTTGCAGGTGCATTGCACAAGCCAAATGGCATTCGGCGATAAGCGAAAGTACCATAGGGACATGTGAAGGTGGTTTTCTCTTGGTCCTCAGGATGGATAGGAATTTGGAAAAATCCTGAGTAACCATCTAGATAGGAGAAATATTTGTGGCAAGCTAACCTCTCTAGCATTTGATCAATGAAGGGTAGAGGATAGTGATCTTTTCGAGTTGATTGATTCAACTTCCTGTAGTCAATACACATGCGCCATCCCGTCACAATCCTTCTGGGGATGAGCTCATTCTTTTCATTTTTGACTACTGTTGTTCCTCCTTTCTTGGGAACAACTTGGACAGGGCTAACCCATTTCGAGTCAGAAATTGCATAGATTATGCCAGCATCCAGTAATTTCATAACTTCAGCTTTAACTACTTCTTGCATGTTAGGATTACGACGGCGTTGACCTGGCCTTGAACACAAGGTTTTTGGCCTTCTTCTAAGTTGATTCTATGCATGCAAAAGTCGGGGTTTATGCCTGTTAAATCTTCAAGCTTATATCCTATTGCCTTTTTATGTTTTCTCAAGATAGTCAATAGTAAGTTTAACTGATTTTCATCTAGGAGAGCACTCACTATGACTGGGCAATATTCAGACTCATCTAAAAAAGCATATTTTAGATTTGAGGGAAGAGGTTTAAGTTCAGGTTTATGTACTTCTGCCTTGGAAGAAGCATCAATTAAGGTTATGAACTCCTCAACTTCTTCAGACGGTATCTCTTTTCCAGTCAAGTCCCTTTCTAGCTCACTGATCTCAAAATTGTCGTTCTCAGAGATATCCTCTAACAATAAAATTGCTTCTAAAGGAACCTCAATTATTGATGGATACAGAGATTCATCAATGATTGAGTCGACAATGTCAAGGAAACAGCAAGGCTCTTCAAGCATAGGGCTCTTCATTGCACTGTTTAAGTTGTAGGTGACTTTATCATCACCTACTTCTAATGTCAATTTTCCATTCTTGACATCGATTACTGCTCCCGCAGTGTGTAGAAATGGCCTTCCTAAAATGATAGGGATTTGCGAATCTTCAGCCATATCTAACACTATGAAATCGACTGGAATGAAAAACCTCCCTACTCTAACAGGTACATCTTCTAAAACTCCCATAGGTTGTTTTAGAGAATGATCTGCCATTTGCAAGGTGATACTTGTGCATTTAAGAATTCCCATATTCAATTTTTCACAGATGGAATAGGGCATGACGCTTACACTAGCACCTTGATCGCATAAAGCTTTATCAATAGTGTAGGTGCCTATAGTGCAAGGTATAGAGAAACTACCAGGATCCTTTAACTTATGAGGGGACTTATTTTGCAATAACGCACTGCATTCAGCGGTGAATGCGATGATTTCAACATCATCTAGAGTCCTCTTCTTTGTCAAGATATCCTTCATAAATTTCGTGTAAGAAAGGATTTGAGTGATTAATTCAGTGAAGGGAACCGTTACTTGGAGGTTTTTGACTACTTCCATGAACTTGCTGAACTGGGTTTCCTTATGATTTCTCCTCAAACGCTGGGGAAATGGAACTTGAATTTTGATGGGTTCCTTTTCAGGTTCATCCTTCTTTTCAGGTTTATCTTCCGTTTCCTTAGCGGTGGATGGTTGGGTTTCGTTTTGGATTTCTACTTGTGAAGGCTCAACTGTTGGTTCTTTGGGTTGCTGAGGTTCCGCATAAGTGGTACCACTCCTAAGGGTGATAGCATTTGCGGTGTCCCTCGGTTGTTCACCATGAGGTGGGAGTTGGCCTTGTTTTATTTGGGCATTAGAGGCAGCCAATTGGGCCATTTGAGTTTCAAGCATCTTGATGGCAGCACCTTGAGCTTGATCACTCTTTTGAAGTTGAGCAAACATTGAATCTTTCTTTTGAACAACTTGTAGAAGCATGGATTCAATTTTGCTCATGCTTGAGTCATTGGGTTGGCCATGAATTTGGGGTGATTGGTGTTGAGGTTGATTTTGGTATGGTTGGTTGAAGTTAGGTTGGAATGAAGGTCTCTGGTTTTGAAAACCAGGTGGATTGTAAGGCTTTTGTTGGTGTGGTATGAATGGTTGTTGAATTTGTTGTTGGGGATTTTGAATGTTAGTGCTTTTGTAGGACAAAAAAGGATGGTTTTTGTGTTCTCGTTATAGAAGTTTGAGAAAGTGTTGCCTTGCCTATATCCTTGATAGGCATTGACTTGCTCTATTGAACTTCTACATTCTTGAAAACTATGCCCTCCAACCCCACATGTCTCACATACCATTACGTGGTTAGTGACGTTGATATGTTCCTTGGATTGGGAAGAGTTTCCTACTTGTTACTGCAGAAGGGCTAATTGGGCTTCCAGGAGTGCTACTTTACTTGAATCATCCTGCTTGGCTTTGAGTGGCATAGCACGCGAGTTGCTATATTGAGAATCATGGATTGCCATTGACTCGATAGTTGCACTAGCTATTTCTACATCGATTTGATCGAAACGACCATTGTTAGCGGAGTCGAGGATACGACGCGATTCGCCACAACAACCGTTGTAGAAGGTGATAGCTAGGAACCATGAATCAAGGCCATGATGAGGACATTCTCTTTGTAATTCTTTGTACCTTTCCCATGCCTCATAAAGACTTTCATCGCCTCTCTGACGGAATCCAGTAATTTGACTCCGTAAGAGTGCGGTTCGTTCTGGTGGGAAGTACTTTTGATAGAAAGCAAGAGCTAGACCATCCCAGTCGACTATTCCTAAGGCAACTCGATCAAGACTATTGATCCAGAGTTTTGCCTTTCCTCTTAAAGAGAAGGGAAAGAGCATTTCCCTAATCTGCTCTTGGGATACTCCAGTTTGTCTAATTGTGGAGCAATAGTCACAGAAGTTTTGGATATGAAGGTTGGGATCTTCTGTGGCATTGCCACCAAATTGATTTCTTTCTATTAGATTGATGAAGGCAGGTTTGATTTCGAAGTTTTGGGCTGTAATTTGAGGTGTAGCGATACCCTTTGGAAGTGTATCTGCGGTGGGTTTAGAATGGTCGGAAAGTCGAACCATTTTTGTTTGTGAAGATGAAGATGGAATGTTGGTTGAAAGTTGATTGGTTTTTGGAAATGGAGATGAAAATGGATCTTCTTCTCCTTCAAGATTAGGTAAGATATCCGAGTATTTCTCACGAATACGATCTAAACTTGAAATATCAGAAGCTTTTGAAATTTCGTTGAATAACTTTAATTTCCTACGCAGAGTTCTTTCTAGTTCGGGGTCTAAAGGAATAGGGGTCCCTAGTCTAGAAGATCTGGGCATAAGATTGGAAAGCTAAGATGAAAAATCAAGAGAGGTCTAAAGGAATTTGGGTTCCTAAAGACTAGATAAAACTAATTGCGATAAAAATCACAAGAAAAAGGAAACTTAAACCGTGCTCCCCGGCAACGGCGCCAAAATTTGATCGACCTTTCGCAAGCCCAATACAAAGATAAATTACCCAGACTAGGCTAATAACAAATTAATGTAATTAGGGAAGTAGGGGTCGATCCTCAGGGAGATAGTATTTCCTATGGATTGTGAGTCGTCTCACAATTGAGTTTTATCTAACGATTTTTTGGGTTTTGAGGTTTTGAATTCTAAACTAATAAAGAACATAAATAAAAACAAAATAAGAGTAAATTAAAATGAAAACAATAAAACAAATGATGAATTAACAATAATGAGAAGCATCTAGGGAAGTAGGTTCACACATGTAGATTGACATATTGATGAAATTGGATTTAGGATATGCGAATAATTCATTGCACGTTCGTAAGAATGATGTGTTCATTACAATCATGGATCAGATGGTCTAGCAGGCATTTAGGCGATGTACTAGGTCTTAATCCACTATGTCATGCTTTGTCTATTGAAATATCGTATGTCTACCTTGGAAAAGAATTTCACACTAGTCAATGATTTTGATCAAGAATCGTCAACTATCGTTTTAGTCCAAACATGCATAGACACAATGTTTTAAAAGCACAATTTCTTTTATCCAATTGTCATCTTTTAATCAATCTAACATGGCTACCCTACACCCTAGAAAGGTGACTACTCACTCATGATTATATTTATGTTTAAGATGATATTAACAATTAAAACTAGGATAGACATATTTAGTTGGTTTTTGACAATAATTTAGACTCTCTATGAGGCGATAATAACGACGCTATTTAACAATCTAAGAAATGAAACTATGATTATAACAACATGAAAATGAATCTAGAATAAAATAGAAAATGACAATCAAATGGAAAACAATAAAGGATAATAAGTAAAGGATAAATTAGGAATACCTAGGGACGATCAACAACGAAAGTGATAACGATAATAGAAATCCCTTGCATAGAATAATCGTTCCTTGAATTACAATTCTTGAACCCAACAAAGTAGATCACAAAGATTGAAATTCTTATTGAACTAAACTAATGTTTTGATAAGAAATGGACAGAAATAAACTAAGAACAAAAGACAAAAGAAGAAATGATCTAAACTAGAAAGACTAAAAACTAAAGAGAAAAGGGAAGATTATTCTAAAGAATATTGTAAAGAAGATTGTGTAAGATGAGATGATATGAGATGAGAGGCTAGAGCATCTATTTATAGTATTAGGGTTTCGTGGAGAAGAGGTCGGGCATTAAACACATATGACAAAAGTAGGAAGAAGAAGCCGTCATGCTCGGATCAGCAAGGATACTCGATCGGGTATACACTTACCCGATCGGGTAAGTGGGCATCTAGAAGCGGTTGACTAATGTTTCATCTTCCTTTGCTTGACTTGACTTCCATCATCCCTCTTGACCTCTCCAATCGGATTTGTTGATAGGGTTTGATGTAAAGCGATGAATTCTTCCGCCTAATTGATTGATCTTCCGACAACTACGAAACTGTCTTTACTCCTTCTCTCTTTCGAATTAGTGAACCTTCTCGAAATGCCTTTCACTTGGTCAAGCTTTCTTCTTCAAATCGTCGGGTTCTAGGCAAATGCTCGGGAATATAGAAAAAGGGCGTATAAACGTCACTTTCCCTACAAAACAGGTTAGAACACAGGAATTCGCCTAGAAGACGATATTAGCTCATAAAGTGGCTTAACAAAGCACAAATGACATACAAAACCGAGCTAAATCGGGGGTTAAAATCATACAAATATTCACCTATCAGAGCCGGCACACTCCCACTTGGGGAAGGGTGTTGTCTTTCCCTTTTGTTCTTCACAAGAAACTAGCTAAGGTATAGGTTTAGGCTAGTAATCATGTTGTCCAAATCTTGATTAGAACAATACTTAAAGCCTAAACACTACTACCCACCCTACAACCGGTTTCTCATGTGTAAAATGGAGTCCATTTTATTTTTGTGATTTTGTCATTTGTCACATATGTGACATGTGACATGTAACATGTAATTAAGCTTATAAATGTACATTTAACTAATTTAAATGCAATTAAATAAAAAATAAATTAGACTTAATATTTTAAGTCACATTTTATAATTACATGTAAATAAAATGGGTCATCTCATATTTGGTTAATATTTTCTACAACAGTTTGTAATTATAATCGACCAATTTCACTTATCTCAAATGTTTCATAAACATAATGCATTCTTAGTAATATAACAATTAAATTACTAAAATGAATATTATTTAATCATATTACAATAAGATATAATTCTCACTTTCAATTTAAACTTGGTTCAATTTAAGGGATTAATTAATCTGTATCACTATACAATTAATTAATGTACATGATTAGGGGATTGTCCTTTAGGTGTGACCTTAAGGGATCAACTGATCACCACCGTCATACGACAGTAACGTCAAACTCAATTGAGCCAATCGTTACCGATTTATGTTGACCAGTTGACTATAATATTCATCATCCCTTTCGTATTCTTATTTTTGAGATTTAATTATGTGATCGCACTATTGTTGAGGACACTTACTCCAACAATCTCCCACTTGTCCAAGACAAGTGTGCGTCACCAATTCTCTTGTCCTATTACGATCTCCCACTCAATGCAAGGTGTCTTGCAGGTCGTACTTGCATTTGATCATATCAAGAGTGGTTTTCTCGATCTAGAGAGTAACTGTCTGACCGGAATTATCTACCATAGATACCTTCCGAGCGTGGCCACGCATTTTCAGCTTACTCCTCCTCGAGTGGCCTTGAGATTTAAAACAACTGATGCGTGTATTTTATATAGACTTTCTAGTCCATTTATGCACGCATTTCTATGTCATTTAGGTGATATTATATCACCATATGCCCCTATTTGGCTACTTTGTACTTTCATTACCATTTTGTAGGTACAAGCTGCATAGTAGCAGAAACCGAGCCAAAACAGTCCACTTTGCATACATTTAGGAGAATGGAAGGAACGGAACAAGAACTCTTACATGGGGAAGCGTGAAACCATTCACTATCAAGCCCAAAGTCATGACTCACACTATGTACTATGCCAGAAGACCTCGATCGACTATGCATTTGGTCGATCGAGGTAAGTTGAAGCCAGAAGACCTCGATCGAGCTACATCACTGCTCGATCGAGTAGGAGCTGTAGACCAGTTGCTCGATCGAGTAGAATGACTACTCGATCGACTGATTTCTATAATTAAAGTCCTCGATCGAAGGGTATTTTCCCTCGATCGAGTAGAATCTATCATGGGCCTTAAGTCCATAGCTTAATTAGGGTTTAGAAAAGTGTTATGCTTATTTAAGACTCTTATTTTCGTCATTAGGTTATCATGGGGTGATCCCTGATCATCACCACTTAGCTTCTAGTTTCTGAACTCTCTTCTTTCTTTAGTTTACATTCGGGTTTATCGACGTGGATTGTTCTTACGCCGGATTTGCTAAGATTGTAAAATTCTCTTTTCTCTCTTTTATTCTTACCTTCGTTTTAGTCTTAATCTCTGTTTTACTCTTCTTAATTACTGCGTTGTTATTGTTCATGCTTGTTAATTACGATTTTATTATGTCTATCGTCATATGTTCAATCGTCTTTGTTAGCATCGTTAATAACATGAGTAGTTAATTCTCTTGTATGTTGGGATGAGGGAAACTGTAGTAGAGGCATGTTAGGATAGATTATTTTAGTTAGTCTTGAATATGAGAATCGATCTAAGCAATTTAATTGAGGTTTAGTTGAATAAGTGCACGCAGGAGACTGGCTAGGTAGTTAACCCCGACCTGGATCGAAAGATTGGAAGGGAAGGCTTGCTTAGTATTGATAGGTGACTCCTAAGAGGGCGAAAGTTAATTAGGAAACTCCCTAGGGTGGTTTGAGACCGAGAGGAGAAAACCATTGCCCTTCTCATTGATAGATTAGCTGACTTAGTTGACCCGTAGATGCCGATATTGCAGTGGACCGAATCCTAGCATATTCTTCCCTTATCTGATTTACTTCGTATTAATTTCTATCTTTATTTCTCTTCCTTTAATCTCATTTAGTTTAGTTAAAACCATTTCAAAACCCCCCAGATTGTTACTGGCAGATTTAGATTACAGTTAGTTAGTTTCCTCCCTGTGGAGATCGACCCTACTTCCGCTATCTTCTTAGTTAGTAGATTTAGGTTTTATTTTTGGTGTATAACGACCACATCAACAACCCTGACAAGGGGTGGACAATTCCTATCGCACTATTCCCTTCGAATAGCCACAGCTCATCATGACCCAAAAGATGCCCATTTGACCCCAGTTACGAAGGTCGTAGAGAATAAATCAAAGTCACTCTGAAACTTTGCCACCTTAGGAGAACAGTCTTTAGTCAAAGAATTGACTTAAAAGAATACTAGTAGCTCTTGCCACGACCAGGCTACAATAATTGCAAGAATTCTATAAGCGGTCACTGCCCGACAAATTGTCCCTCACAGTCTGTCTATGTGATCGATTGGCCATCCCTTATGACCCTATGACACTTGAACTTGCCATCAATCACACCACAATCTAGTCACTTCGAGATGTCACCTCATATAAGTGACTATGGGTCAATGCTATGTTAATGCAGTCCACTTCAATGGGGTTCAAAATTGTCTCTACAACCCATATGGATATAACAATGCACAAGGCGAGTTTTAGAAACTCAAACGATAAATGTGATTATCATATATGAACAATCAACACAATGTTATTGCTTCATATCATATAATCTAAAGTTTATTTCGTTCATGACAATTCATGATGATCTTATTAAATGCAATAAAGGCTTAGGCAGTGAATATACCATATATTCATTTATTCCAACCTTGTTAATTGTCTTTCCTTCCATCCAACGGTATTCCTAATAACATGAATTCATCTATGTACATGTCTAGATCTCTATCTAGTGTTGGGCTCTTTAACTTGAAAGATGCCCCCACTCGTTATCATGATAACTGATAGGTATTTAGGTGAAACGATCTACCATTAGTTCCTTTTAAACCACCTTATCCTCATCATAATGTACTAGGTCTCTATTTGTAGAATTTATAATGATTGACTCTTCAATCACCCTTTTAGATATTCGCTTCTTTTATAACAAAAGTACGCCTAGGATTTCGATAAATCTTTTTATAAGTTTGGGAATTTGGGTTGTGTAACTTTTACCACATATCCAAATTTTCTCTACCAAACATAAGAGTGTATCCCTAGTTCTCCTCGAGAACTCTACGGATGTTCTTGTAGGCTATCCAATGACTCTCATGTGGATTGATTTATTTTAGGCTTGTCATGCTCCCAACAAACAATTCATTTAGGTATGTGCATGTAATGGCATACATGATCGGTCTCATGTGATCAACAACTCTTAGGTTCAGTGGATGATTATGACCCTTTCATAGTGATCCCACTTTTATCAACATAAACAACCTATTTAACTTGTTGAATAGATTAAGGATCTTATCGATATAAGATACCTTTTAAATGCCAAGCTAAAATATTCTATTCCACAATAGATTTTGATTTTAGTATACATGTTGCCCTCTTTCATCCAGCATTAAAATCCAACCATTTCTTTCAAAAAGGTAACACGAATACGTTACTCACAACGAGTGATACGTCATTCACGTAGAAAAAAACTTCTCCCACTGAACTTCATGTCTTTCGTTGATAACTTTAACTCCCACTTAAGATCATGTCTATACATGACTTTAACTCCCACTGAATTTCATGTCTATACATGACTTTTCGACAATTCAAATGAAACTCTTCTTATATCTCATAATAGAAGATATCATCATAACCTCTAGGTAGATGCCTTAGGTAGGTAGATACCTTAGGCTTGTGTCATGTACACATCCTATTCCAAATCCCTATTTGGACATATGGTTTTGATGTGTATCTTATACACACCTACTATGAGGTATTTCATTGATGATTCGGATCTAAGCATAGTTACGCATTAACTTGTCTTTTGAAGACATCTAAATGTCTATCCATGCAACTACAATTGGACAACTCCAAATAAAACATTTTCTTTGCATAGATTCCATTTAGTTTCATAAGTCTCTTATGTTAGAAAATCGAATTTTAAAATTTCTAGGTGCTTCCACTTCATAGATCATAATCTTATTATATCAAGAACATTTTCTTTTGGTCTCGTCACTAGTCTAAGGATTCACCTAAGAACGCTTTCTTTTGGTCTCCTCACTAGCCTTGAGTCTAACCTAAGAACATTTTCTTTTGGTTTCCTCACTAGTTCCTAACTAGTTTTTCGTTGTGGCTTATTTTCTCCCACTCTATCTTTAGAAAAATACAATTATTTTCTTTAAAAATAGCCTTATGAGCCACAAACAATTTTGTACTCATACTCATGAGGGAGGTAGAAGTATCACAACATGACCTTAAGTGATCTACTAAAGACTTCATTGTAAAGACATCGAATCTTAGCTTCGAGATAGACTAGTTCTATAAGTTAAAGAGGTGTACTCATATTCATGTCAATTACAATCTTTATAAGTGGTGTGGCCAATTGGTTTGGTAGACTCCCTACTTTGAGTTCAATAACTCAATTTTGACTTAGCAATTGATCTTTTAAAGTGAGAATCGAATTCTTAGTCTTCTATTATAATTATCCAATCATCATAATACTAATATGATCAATTTGAGTTGATACAATTTATGTTATTAGGGCAAGTAGAGTATGATGCCAAGTTTTTAGAACTCAAACATTTCAACAAACCGAGTGACTTGGGTTGAAAACCAAGTCACTAAATCCAATTACAACCAATGTCAATAAAAGGAATTAAACAAATTTCCATGTCAAACAAGGAAATTATAAAAGTTCTAAAAACAATGTCTCAAAATACATCCCGAAATTTTGACAATTCAAAATGAGACCAAGCTTCCATAGGTCTTCAATCATGGGTAGCTACCTTAGCTTCCCCTTGAAGAGCCTGAAAGTCCATAGACCTTAATTAGACTCCTCTAATTATTTACTAAATTACTTATTAATTTAGTTTATAATGATCTATGTAACATGCATGCAAATATAAAGACATTTATATAAAAGAAGAAATTTCCTCACAATGATATGGAAAATATATGGGCACAACAAGAACTCCTTCTTGTTGTTCTTGAGCTACAAATATGGATGAACACAAGAAATCTCCAAACTAGAAGACCTCCTTCAAGTTGCACCAAGATGACACCAAATAATCTACCCTTATTATTACTAGATAATAAGATAGATGATATACTACTAATATTAGACTATATTACTACACTAGTAATACTTAGGAAATATTAGTATATGAGAGTTTTTAGTGAGAGGAAGGATTTTAGAGAGAAGTGTAAAAATTGCACAAAATGAAGTAGTATGAAAATGAACAACCATTGCTCATTATAAGGCCATATGGCCGGACCACTTTGTCCAAATAAGGACTCTTATTTTGTTCAATTTGACCACATGCATTAGAGTGGAGTGTTGTAGTATATGTGATGATTATTTCTACTTGAAATGTCACTTTCAATTTGTAACTAAAGAGTGAAAACAAGAACAACAATCATCACCATGTAACTACAACCATAACCGGCCATCATGGCCTAGTTTGGTCATTTTGATTTTTGATATTTTGTCTCACAAATACTTATTGATCATATGGTTAATTATCTTGTATAATTAAGTGTTAATTTGATCATATAACAATTATATGACTCAATTAAATAAATAATATGTACTTAACATTTTAAGTAATATTTACCATTATATCAATATATAATGGGTCCCACAATGCTTAGTTAATTTATTTTACAACTCCTTGTAAATATAATTAACTAATTACCTCTATCTCAAAACCTCAACTAATTTAGTAATTTAACGATTAATTACTAAGTTAAATCTTATTTAATCGTATTAAAATAAGATATAAATTTATTAGTCAATTATCGCATAATTGAAAAATAAGCTTAATCGAATTTGAGTTCTTAACTCAATTTCTAACAATTAACTCTCGTACATATCGAATATATGTAATGTACTAATTAACTGTATCGTATACAAATAATTAGTTACTATTTGGATTTCATCCTTTAGGTGTGACCGAAAGGGATCAGTTGATCACCGCCGTCAAACGACAATAACGTCAAACTCTAGTCAGCCAACCGTTATTGATTTACGTTAATCAACTGACTAATCATATATATAGTCAATAAATATCCCAATTATATTCCTTAATAAGATTTATTATGTGGCGCACTATTGTAGAGGACACCTACTCCAACAATCTCCCACTTGTCTGACACAAGTGTGCGTCACCGATTCTCTTGTCTCTTTATCACATCTCCCACTCAACGCAAGGTGTCTTTCAGGTCGCACTTGCGATTGACAATATCTAGAGTGGTTTTCTCGATAGGGAGAGTAACTGTCTGACCGGAAAATCTACCATAGATCTCTTTCCGAGCGTGGCCACGCATTTACAGTAACTTCTCCTCGAGTGGCCTAAAGATGTTTTTACCCAACGTGGGTGGACAATTCCTGTTGATCCATCTACTCTGTATGATGCAGATCACCATGATCCAGAAGAAGTCCATCGGCCTCCTTTTACGGCACGACCTAGAACATCAACCAAAACCAATCGGAAACTGCACCGACTCAGATAGACGGTCGCCAGTCAAAAGAATCGACTTATAAGAATAAGATAGAAGACCCTGCCACGACCAGGCATCAAATAATTGATTTAAGGGTCTCTACAATGTCACTGTCCGACAGAGTGTCATACAGTCTGTCTATGTAAACGACCAGTCATCTCCATGACCCCATGGTGCTGAACCAACCATCGATCGACTTACAATCTAGTCATTTCGAGACGTCACCTCATTGAGTGACTAGGGACAAAATACTAAGTTCATCCTGTTCACTTGAATTGGGTTCAACCTTTCTTTCAACCAATTCGGATAAACAAAGTATTAAAATTTAGTCAAACTAAATAAAGGAGTTTTTAATGAAACTCTAACAATGAATGCGATTATCAAATATTTGGAAAAATTGATACGCTATCAATAATTTCATATCTCATAATCTCTAGCAATTCAGGTATATATTTCAATCCCATTGAAATGACATGACTTTCATGTTCAGCCTACAAATTGCATGGCTAATGGATTAGCAATTCTTGCATCTTTCCCATCGTTCTGATTGCTATTTCTCTTTGTCTACGTAATCTCATATTACATAAAACTTTCTGAGTACATGTCTAGGTTTGTGTCTAGACTTAGGACTCTTGGCCTAAAGGTAGCTCCCACTGTTTTACCAGTATCATGGGATAGGATATACAACTATAGGAACTACTTCTAGTCCCTCCAATACTGTCGAATCCAAGCTACTTTCATATGCAGGATCATATGATGCAATGTACTCTATTTCCGTTGTGAAATCCGCAATGATAAACTTGCCTGGAACATTTCCAGCGGATACATGACATTTATATTTTAAAATGTCACTCCTACTTGGAACCTTTCCAATAGTCTTTTCTGCTTGGAACTCTTCCAACAGATAAATCTTCAATAAAACACAGCCAGCTCGTGATTTCAAATCACTTTGATCAGTTTGGAAACTGAAGTCTGTGTAACCCTTACACGCAACTCATTTTAAACTCCAAATACATGGAACATATCTTTTAGTCCTTCGCAAGTACTAAGGATGTTCTTTATGGCTATCAAGTGACTCTCACTTGGATTTGATTGCAAATGACTTGTCATGCTCAAAGCATGCGAAATGTCGGATTGAGTATACATCACAGCGTATATAATTGATCCCGCAGCGGAAGCAAAAGGAATCAATTATCATGTGTTCAACTTCCTTGAACTAGTCGAAGATCTTATCAATATAAGAGTTTTGACTCAATGCTAATATCCTTTTAGATTGATCTCCATAAATCCAGATATCTAAAAGATGTATTCTACTTCTCCAAAATCTTCCATCATCTAAAATGATCAATATGTCTCCACATATAAGACTGATGAAAACCATATTACTCCCACTAAACTTCATGTATAAACATAATTCCTCGAGATATCGAGAAATATTTTATGACATGATTGACAAACTAATTCCAACTCTTTAGTGCTTACTTAAGACATCCTCTTAAGCTTGCAAATTAACTTAGGATAGTTAGGATCTACGAAACCACAGGTGAATATAAAATATACTAACTCTTCTAGAATCGTATTCGAGAAGGTGGTTCTTGAGGTCCAATTGACATCATACTATTATGATATGCTCTAATCGCTAAGTATATTCGAATGGATCAAAGAATTAAGGTTGGTGCAAAACTCTTTGCCTACCAAGTTATCTTTGAAAACATTTTAATGTTCATTCATGCAAATTTCGATCTTAAAAATCAATTTACATTGAAGAGGTCGTACTTCTTCAAGAAAAATTTACTAGGTCACAAACCTGACCATCATGCATGGAGTCCATTACGAATCGTATGACTCTAAGCCATATCAAGAAGTTGGGACTAAAAATAGTCTTTTATAAGTCGCATATTAGAATTCACTATTAAGGAGTGCTAAAATTCCACCTGACCTCCTAGGTTCCGAAGAAACAACTACTGAACAAGCAATGAGGAAACTTTTTCCGGACCATATTCTCAGTTTGTGGCTCTTGAAACATTTTCTCCCACTCTGTCTTATCAAGAAATAATCGTATTTTTATTGAAAGACAGCATCACGAGTCACAAACGCTTTGTTCTCGTGGTCAATGTGGGATTATTGAGCACTTGTTTCATTCAAATAACTTATAAATTAGGTACGCTACCTACCCATATCTTATATGGAATGAAATCAGACTGTTTTAAATGTGTTTTAATATGGTGGGAAAAGAAATAGCAGACAAAAATATTAAGATCCCAAGGTTAGTCAAATGGCTCATTTTGACTTGATAAAGACAAAACCATATCGTATAAGATTCTGTTTCTCTATTCAACAACACCTTATCTAATAATGTGTGTTTAGAGAAGTTAACTTGTGAAACCATTTCACAATACTTTTGGTGAAAATCAAAATCAATACTTAGATATTTATAGTTACGATTTAGTCGTAAGTCCTTGATGTAATGCTCTAGTGGTTAACTACTTCTCATTGAAGCTCTTTGAACTTTTCAAAGATTTCTCTTAGCACCTCATTAAGTATAATCAAACATAATATCTACTTAAATCGTCGGTAAATCAAGTGAAGTAATAATTACCATCTCTGGTTGTGTTTGTTATTGGACCACACATATTCTAATGTAATAGGGCCAATAACTCACTAGTTCGATTTCCTTTTAAATAAAAAGGGCACGAATCATCTTGCCTTGAATACAAGATTCGCACACACCATAAGATTCAAAATCAGATGGGTTAGGGATAGTTGTTAATACTAGCCTCTTAATGTGCTACACAATCCAGAATTAAGATTAGACATAGGTCACCAATTTTGAGCCTTTTTCAATCTATATGACAAGTAACTACTAGTTTAGGTCAAGAATATAATTACCTTTGATTGGTATGGGATAACCATTGACCAAGTATAGGCATAAAAAGATACAACGTTTGTTCTATTCACAAAAGTGAAACACTTGTGTCGTACACTGAAGTGGATACTATATTCTTTATTTAGAGGTCATGTACATAATAACGTTTATTAATGTATACCTCTAAATTCAAGACTAGATTGATCACATTATAACTTTTATATGTCTCTATGAAAATAGAACTACAATAGTTATATTTCCCTTGTAGGTCGACATTTAATCATGGTTAGTCGTCGCACGAATCATTATTATATGCATTGAATACATTGATGAAAACCATAATGGGTATCTGATACCCAAAACTTGCATTTTGCAAAATAAATGTCGATCATATAGATATTATGGGTGAAAAAATACACCCAATTTCTAACTTTTTAGAAAACTTGGGGCAGATTCTTTTCTTGTGTCCTACACTGTAAAATAGAATCGTCAAAAGTTGGGTTCGACACCTTGCTTGGGTTTTGACTTTACTATTCAAAATAGTCTTGCCTTTTTCCCTTGCCTTGTGTCAAAGTCGAGCCAACCTACTCTTGAACCTCGTCTTAACAATTAAGAATATAAACATCATTCTTAGTGCTCCCACTCACTTTCATGAATCTATACTTAGACAAGTATATTGGAATTATTGTGAAGACTATTCTTCATTTCATTCATGGTTTTACCTTCAAAAGGATAAACTTTTCATGAAGTGACTACGGTATTTGGTTATTCACGATTTTAAATAAATCGATTAACCTAGTCGTCCCAACTGATTTGGCCTCTTTTGAGGTAAGCCTCGATAAGGAGTATTATGACGACATACCAAAATACAAATATTTTCTTTGGAGCAAAAATTTGATGTACCATTGTTATAAGAAGGCGTCACAAAATATTCAAAAACGCTTTTGACTAAGTGTGACTTATTCATTTACTCTTCATAAGAGACATTTGCAACGGTGAATATGAGGATCAAAAGATAAAATTCATTTTGTCTTTAGCTACGGTGGTTTAAACGAAGATCGCAATCAATATACTACCGTATAAAATAATGGAACCCTTTTCCACGATTGAACGGATTTATAAGTTCATAGAAGAAAAATAATTGTCATTGCGCGAATAAAAATAAATGTCAACGGAAAATAAACATTCATTGCTTATATATAATTTACTTGTAAAACAATTTTAAACAAGTCACTCATATAATGACCCCTCACTAAATTATATAAGTGATTCCAAGACCCATCTTTAGAAAAAAATAGTCATCGCATGCTACCTTTATCTAAAAATGGTAAGTCAGTACTTGACTAATTCTACACTTAGAACTCTTGGTTGACGGATTTCTACTAAATCCATCTCCTAGTCCCAAGATAACGCTTATCTCGTTGAGTCCAATCCAATTTTGGCTTGTGATCGCATCACCCTACTTACCCGAGGTAAAAAGGGACCCACGAGCGTGGTAGCCCTAATGAACACGGGGTTCATAGGTGTTACTAATTGGTAAGGCTAAATCTCAATTTTTTAAGTTATGTGAGAGGTCTTGTCAATTTTGTTATTAATTCCCTATAAGCGAACTAAGTCGGTGAATTGTGAATAACGTTGAATTGACAATAACGGTAAATAAAATGCATGTGTGACTATTTTGGCATGAGCGGAAATAAAGCAAGTAACCAAGCAACAATAAAATCCTAGTATGGCCACCTAGCTAATCAAATTTAACTAGATAGTTACAAATTCGGAAACCAACTCCTTGGTCCCTTGCCTCTTCACTTGGAACACCTTCCAAAATGGCACCGTCTTGAGGGAGTCACCGGTCTTCATAAAAAAAATTACAAATATACAAATATACAAATTCCTATTATACATTTATTCTATGAAAATGAAATTATTAAATTATACAAACCGGCGATACGAGATCGCAATAAAATTACAACCAAACCGTTATTCCCTTACATTACGGGTAATAACGATAAAAATAACTAGGCCATACTAGGTACAAAAATTTGCATAAATTATTAAATAAATGACATCATTCATTCAACCATAAATAAAATAAATTGCTGCAAAATTCATGCCAAAATCGTCCTAAATTCATTCATGCTCATTGTAGCTCGATTTTTCCCGGGATTCATTGATTTTTAACCATTAAAAATCAATATCAACATTTAAATCTCATTTAAATTCAAACTAATTAACTAAACTGATTTAGAATTCAAAATTAGTCACTACTAATTTTGTTGGTCATTAATTAGATCGATTTGATTTCATTTGCTAAATATTACGGTTTAATCATAACAATTAGGAAACAAAACCAAAATAAAATATAAACATCATAAAATTTGAAACCAAAAATTTTGTACATTTTGGAACAATTCCAGGAACTATAAAAATAAAAACATTTGCTCAAAAAATTAAAATTAATTTTATGAACAAATAGCTTTGTATTTAGTGATTTTATCAAATAAAAACATTAGATATAGTAAAACAGTGAAACAAATTATGAAATTTCACCAGGCGTATCAACATCAGAATGTGAAATGTACAAAAAAAATTTCAAGACCAGAAATGGACGTTTCAATTTTATGAACATTATAATCTCATATTATCGACTTTTATCGTATAAAAATCAATAAACATGCAATACATAAGTAAAAGTCACGAAATTTTACATACAATATGTAAGAAATGCATGTGAGATCATATTAAAATTTCATGGCCAGAATCAACATGCAACTATTTTTAGTTAACTTTTAACTCATAAAATGCATGTTAACTCGGTTTAAACGCCAAAAATCAAAATAAATAGCAAATTAATCCCTAAAATCACGAAATTTGACCACAAACATTTTGAGGTCAGTAGGTATACATGAAACCAAAAATATTTGTCAGAATCGTATTTTAACTCAAAATCTTTGATTTATTAGTTATCTTATAACTTTAATAAAAATGCCCAAAATGAACATGCATGCTACAAGCTAGCTCTGATACCACATGAAAGTCCATAGACCTTAATTAGACTCCTCTAATTATTTACTAAATTACTTGTTAATTTAGTTTATAATGATCTATGTAACATGCATGCAAATATAAAGACATTTATATAAAAGAAGAAATTTCCTCACAATGATATGGAAATATATGGGCACAACAAGAACTCCTTCTTGTTGTTCTTGAGCTACAAATATGGATGAACACAAGAAATCTCCAAACTAGAAGACCTCCTTCAAGTTGCAAGATGACACCAAATAATCTACCCTTATTATTAACTAGATAATAAGATAGATGATATACTACTAATATTAGACTATATTACTACACTAGTAATACTTAGGAAATATTAGTATATGAGAGTTTTTAGTGAGAGGAAGGATTTTAGAGAGAAGTGTAAAAATTGCACAAAATGAAGTAGTATGAAAATGAACAACCATTGCTCATTATAAGGCCATATGGCCGGACCACTTTGTCCAAATAAGGACTCTTATTTTGTTCAATTTGATCACATGCATTAGAGTGGAGTGTTGTAGTATATGTGATGATTATTTCTACTTGAAATGTCACTTTCAATTTTTAACTAAAGAGTGAAAACAAGAACAACAATCATCACCATGTAACTACAACCATAACCGGCCATCATGGCCTAGTTTGGTCCATTTTGATTTTTGATATTTGTCTCACAAATACTTATTGATCATATGGTTAATTATCTTGTATAATTAAGTGTTAATTTGATCATATAACAACTATATGACTCAATTAAATAAATAATATGTACTTAACATTTTAAGTAATATTTTACCATTATATCAATATATAATGGGTCCCACAATGCTTAGTTAATTTATTTTACAGCTCCTTGTAAATATAATTAACTAATTACCTCTATCTCAAAACCTCAACTAATTTAGTAATTTAACGATTAATTACTAAGTTAAATCTTATTTAATCGTATTAAAATAAGATATAAATTTATTAGTCAATTATCGCATAATTGAAAAATAAGTTTAATCGAATTTGAGTTCTTAACTCAATTTCTAACAATTAACTCTCGTACATATCGAATATATGTAATGTACTAATTAACTGTATCGTATACAAATAATTAGTTACTATTTGGATTTCATCCTTTAGGTGTGACCGAAAGGGATCAGTTGATCACCGCCGTCAAACGACAATAACGTCAAACTCTAGTCAGCCAACCGTTATTGATTTACGTTAATCAACTGACTAATCATATATATAGTCAATAAATATCCCAATTATATTCCTTAATAAGATTTATTATGTGGCGCACTATTGTGGAGGACACCTACTCCAACAGAGCCTTCTTAGGATTGCTTGTCCTTGCTTTTATCCTTGCTAGGATGTTCTAATTACCAAAATCACAACTCGTATCTATATACCAAAGTTGAGATCATAACATAAACGATAGGGATAAATTACCAACTGAAACATCTTTCCAGTTTTGATATCTCCTAGATATTTAGTGCAATTTCCCTTCCAATGCCCTATTCCATTACAATAATGACACTTGTCCTCGGTTGAGGCACCTTTATTAGGTTTGGGTGAGCTATTCTCTATAGTTTTTTTCCCTTTCCTTTGAAGGTGGAGGGCTTCTTCCCTTTACTAACACCTTTCTTGAACTTCCCCTTACTATTATATCCTTGGAGGTGCTAACATTTATTCTCATGTCTCTCTCAGCTTGCACAAGCATCTTGTGCAATTCATGGATAGAGGTTTTCATGTTTTTGCATATTGTAGTTTACCCTAAACTGCACATATGCTTTGATTTTCCCCAAGGAATGTAAGACTCGGTCGATAACGAGTTGTTCGGGAATGGTCACCCCTTGCAATTTAAGAGTCTCGACATGCTCAATCAATTTGAGTACATGAGGGCTAACTTTTGGGCCTTTTTTAGGTTCATGTCTGAAAAATGTGGAAGCCGTCTCATATTGTATGATCCTAGGAGCTTGTGAAAAACATGGTCACAAGCTTGGCATAGATCTCATAGGCCGTGCTCATCTTATGGCACTCCCTTGAAGATCGGCCTCCATCGAGAAGATCAAAATGTTTTTGATCGCGGCGGCGGTTGACCTTTCATTAGGTGCTTCGGGAGAGGCTTTGGTAAGATAACGAAACTTGTCGTCACCCTCTGCGGCCAAACGGAGTTGCATATCCCAATCGGTAAAATTAGCGCCATTCATTTCTAACTTGCATCGATCCATGAAGGATCGAAGCCATGAGACAATCGTGAGAGTTGGAGCATAGGTGGTGGTGGATGAATTAGCATTTGCCATTGCGAATTAAACAATATTAACTACAAATTTTAGACATAAAGGAAATGTCAACATTTATCATTTTCAATACTTGTAAACATTTTAAACAAGTTTTAACATTTAAATAGTGACCTCTACCCAACTATTATAAATGATTCTGAGATCCAAATTCATATCAACTTGGGCACGGTAAGCCGATTCAACCCTTATTAACATAATTCGGTGGATTAACTCTTTAATCGATTCTACATTAGAATTCTCGGTCGATAATATTACTTTAATATTTATCTTAAGCCCGGAACACATGCGGCTATGGTCGCGAATACTTCCGTTGAGCTCAATCCAAATTTCGAATTAATAACCTTTATTACCCCACTTACCCAACGTAACAAGTTTAGCACCCCGGTGAGCCGAGCCTACTTCCTTGCGAAATTGGGATTCATGGGTTCTACATTTGGTAAGGCTTGATCTCAATTATTTATTATGAGAGGTCATGTCAATTTATTATCTATCTCGTTTAAGTGAACTAAATCGATGAATTAACGATAATTTTAATTGACACGGTCGAATGCTCGATAAATATGCATGTCATGTTATGGCGATTTGGCAATGCATGCAAACATATTAAATAAAATGCAAGCATAAAAATAAAACTCCTAGTATGGCCTTTCCTAGAATAGAAAATCATATAATCTATTACAAATTCGGAAACCAACTCCTTTGGTCCCTTGAACTTCTTAAGCACGCTTCCCAAGGTCACCGTCTCTCTCTCGGAACTCCTTTCCGAATGGCACCGTCTTTGGGAAACTCCGGTATTACAAATAATTACAAAACATATAATAAAATTACAATAATTTCCTATTATACATTTTTAAAATAAAATAATACAATAAAAGTCGAGATCACATTAAATTACAACCGAATCAATATTCCCTTACACTTCGGGCAATATCGATTAAAACTAAGGCCATACAAGGAAAAAATATATAATTCCAAATAACATAAACCAAAATATGACATTCATAAATTGAAAATATGAAATTCATAAATAAAAATGCAGCATTATAATATGTATAAAATATGCTCATGTTAAATGCCAAATCGCCCTATTTAACGGTTTATATCGAATATAACCCGGTTTTACGGAAATGCGTGATAATAACACTTTAAAATCACCAAACAATACTTAAATCATATTTAAGTACAAGTTAATTATCCCAACTCATTTAGGCCTCAAAAATTAGTCATCACTCAATTTTGGACAATAATTCAACTTGTTATATAATTGCTCATAATTAGACTTTAAAATCATATTTTAATCAAATAAATCCAAATTTAATTATAATAATTTCAAAATTTTACTTTTAAATTTTTGTCATTTTGGAACATTTCCATGACGCTCATAATGTCAAAAATCATGGTTAAAAATTTTGAATCGATTTTCGAGAAAAATGGTTGCGCTTTATCAGTTTTATCAAATAAAATACATAAAGCATGCGAAAATTAATCATATTAAATTTCAACTTTAGATCTGAAATGTGGGACATTTATGCAATCAGGAACAATTTTCTCTTGACATGAAATTTATTTTAGCTTTATTTTCTAAATAAGTCACTATTTATGCCATTTTTACATTACAAATTCATAAATCATGCTAGACAAATCATATGGGTCTCAAATTTTCCATTCTAACATTAAAACATGCATGTGACAACATAATAAAATTTCATGGTTAGATTCAAAGCGTAAGTATTTTTAACCATCTAACCTTTATTTATTCCATTTTATCATATAAAAATCATAAATCATACGAAATAAGTCCACTTCACACGAAATTTTTCATACAGTAAGTAAAATGCATGTGTGATATTGTGTAAACATTTCAAGGTCCGAAGATAAGTCTAACTATTTTTAGCATTTTAAACATCATTTTACTCATTAAAATGTAATAAAAACACTAAAAATCATATTTGAGCAATATAAATTTCCATAAATCATCAAAATGACCTAAAATCATATTAGGACCTGTATATATTGACATGCAAATAACTTTGTGATTTTATCTCATAAAACACAAATTACTAGTTTTCTTTAAGTTACAATAACTCGAAAAAACTAAAAATCGATTATGCATGCAACAACCAAGCCTCTCTGATACCGCTTGAAAGTTTCTTAAACTCAATATTAGACATTTCTAATATCATTTTACAATTAGTTTACTCTTAAACTAAGTAGATCTTATGCATGCATAACTAAAAACAAATAAGGAAGAAAAAATTGTTCCTTACATTGAAAATAAACGATTTTGGGCACAAGATTAGGACACCTTCCTAATCTTTTTCTTGAGCTTAATATATTTGGGATGAATCTCCAAGTCCTTAGTATAAGAACTCTCTTTTTGTTGCACCAAGACAATACCCAAAACAATACAAAATACTACACTAGTATGTTTTGTAGTAGCCCCTAATAATATAACTAATAAACACTATTACTACTCTTAGTAAATTTTATTAGTAATTTATGAACCAAAGTAGTTTGAAGCTTCTTAAGCTTTTCTTTAAGAGTGAGAAGTGGAGAGATTGAGAGATAAGTGCATTCTTTATTATGAGATCAAGTAGTGAATAAATAAGAGAAAAACTTCTCTTTTTTTCTTCACTTGGAGCCGGCACACTCCCACTTGGGGAATGGTGTTGCCTTTCCCTTTTGTTCTTCACAAGAAACTAGCTAAGGTATAGGTTTAGGCTAGTAATCATGTTGTCCAAATCTTGATTAGAACAATACTTAAAGCCTAAACCCTACTACTCACCCTACAACCGGTTTCTCATGTGTAAAATGGAGTCCATTTTATTTTTGTGATTTTGTCATTTGTCACATATGTGACATGTGACATGTAACATGTAATTAAGCTTATAAATGTACATTTAACTAATTTAAATGCAATTAAATAAAAAATAAATTAGACTTAACATTTTAAGTCACATTTTATAATTATATGTAAATAAAATGGGTCATCTCATATTTGGTTAATATAATCTACAACAGTTTGTAATTATAATCGACCAATTTCACTTATCTCAAATGTTTCATAAACATAATGCATTCTTAGTAATATAACAATTAAATTACTAAAATGAATCTTATTTAATCATATTACAATAAGATATAATTCTCACTTTTTATTTAAACTTGGTTCAATTTAAGGGATTAATTAATCTGTATCACTATACAATTAATTAATCTACATGATTAAGGGATTGTCCTTAAGGTGTGACCTCAAGGGATCAACTGATCACCATCGTCATACGACAGTAACGTCAAACTCAATTGAGCCAATGGTTACCGATTTATGTTGACCAGTTGACTATAATATTCATCATCCCTTTCGTATTTTTATTTTTGAGATTTAATTATGTGATCGCACTATTGTTGAGGACACTTACTCCAACACACATTTGGTTGAATCTTGAGTCGTGTCGTGTTGGTCTTATACGGTTGACTTTGCTTCCCTCTTTCCCGCCTTTGAATTCGTTTTATTGGCATTTGGGGGTCATTTTCGGGTTGCTTGAGCCATGATTAGGGGGTTGACACCTCGTTGAGACTTTGAGACGGTATTTCCCGAACTAGACCTTTGGTTTTTGAAACGAAACCCGACCGCTTAAATGAGGAAAGTGGTTGTTCTTTTGGTTGATGCATCCTTTATGTTGTTTGCGTGCTTAATCTTGGATGTATCTAAATTTTCCGCAAGCCCCCACTTGCCTTGACAGGAAGTTCATACCTCATTGTACTTCATTGTGAGTTGAAGGGATGGAGAAGGCCCGTCAATTTCCTTTCATCGGGTAGTAGTAGTAATTTAGTTAGCTTAATTAAATAAGGGTCTCGTTTTTGCTCACTTACTTACTCGGGGATGAGTAATGTTTAAGTGTGGGGAGGTTTGATATACAATATATTTAGACCGACTCCCCTCTTCATTTTCTTCTATTTTGACCTTATTTAATGCGTTTAAGCGTCGGTTTTATTGCATTTTTCCTACTATCACGCTTTGCTTTCATATCATGAACTTCCGTCTCATTTTATAGGAAATATGCCAAAAGAAGTATGAGATGGGAAGAGAAGCAAGAAACCGTCACTAAGCATATAGGGAAAAGAAGAAATAAAAGAAGAAGAAGAAATGAAGAAAAGAAGAGAAGGAGGGGGAAGGGGAAGGGGAGTCCTAGCTGGTCCAGGCCACCGGTGGCCGACCGGCCAGCTGGGCACCCCACCTAGCCCCAACAAAGCAAGAAAAGGAAGGTGGACGTCCGGGCCACCGGCGGCTGGCCAGACCGGCTGGGGAGTCGGCATGAAGAAAAAAAGAATAAGAAAGGAGCAGGGAGTCCCAGCCGGCTGGCCTGGACCGGCTGGGACCCCCCATACCGCAATTTCAATTCTTCTTATTTTGAACCCTTTAATCCCACCAACCTATAAATACCCCTATCTTAATTCATTTCTACACACAAGCCTAGATAGAAGAACCCTACTAATTAGTAAGAAATATTTCCCTAATTAGCAACCTAATCTCTCTTAATTAATTAGTTACAATTACTCTTATCTCTAGTTAGTTATTATTATATCTAGTCTTTCTCTTAGTTATTAGTAAATATTTGGGTTGTAATTTGAAGACAAGAGGAGACTTTTTCTTCCATTATTAATTCAAGTTCTCATGAAAAATTACATGTTTGATAATTTCTCATCTTTATTTTATTTACTTGTCATTTAATTGCACTTTCTTATTCATTTGATTAGTTTACATGTTGAATATGTCTTCTCTTATTTATTTTATATCAAAGTATACATCTTTATTGCTTTCCTCCATTAATATGAGTGACTAGTGTATTGCTAGGGTAGATGGGGATTTAATGTAGGTTTATGGGTCGATTATGGTAATTGGGCATAAATATTAAGTCTTTTGGTAGTCTACTTGTTTTGTGCACACAAGGTGTTTGTTGAAATGCTTGAATGAGTAATTTGAGTGAGAGCTTAGACTTGTATTGTATTTGTGTGTGTTTTGGTTGTTTAGGGGGAGGTTAGGGCGAGAACCTAATTGAACCTTAGGCTATGGCTCGTCTCACAACGAGAGGTGGAAGCTTGCCTATTTACCGTCTTGCACCGAGAGGTTGAGATATATTTAGACTCACTATTAGACTAGTCTTAACCCTCACCATAATTGACCTATACTTACATTAATGAACCCATTCACCTTAGTTTCTTTTAATCTTTGTCTCATAATTACCGCCCCTTGGGATACGACCCTTGCAATACCCAACGATAATTCGTTCGCTTGCGAGGTCACTTAAAAAATACAACAAGTTGTTGTAACGATGCATTGCATACCATTACATCATCACACACACAGTCTACTGAATGTTATCATATTTAAAAAACAATGAGGTGCATATCATTTCATTAACCATTCTTACATTGTGATGGGCGGTTTGTCTCACACCCCTCAACAAACAAAATTTGTAAAACTCAACTAATGCGATAGCGAAAGTCGGGGTCAGTCTCAAGGATGATGGGGTTAGAGGGCTATAATTTTAGGTTCTTGCTTTAGTTTACTCAAACAAACAAGGTTAATGATAATTCTAAACTAATGAATTATTAATAAAAACATAAGTTAAACGAACAAGTAACGATAAGGGAACAAATGCAAGGTTTCGGGTTCGCTAGTGTGAAAGGGAGTGAGTTGGTCTTGAGTCAAGGAATGGTCCGGGTGAAGTATGGGTAAAATCACGACCTTTCGGTCAATGAGGTCCCCTAGGTCGAGTCTAGTAAACTTTATCCTCTTCTAGGCCTAACCGATCAATATACACGCTATCCTACCACAATCCTAGGCTTTCGCCTCAAGACAAGTCAAAGGAACGACTAATCCAAGCCTTCGCTAAAAGAAAAAGTCAACGAGACAAGTGAAAGACTCAAGTTTTCACTCGGGCATTTCAACAAACACGTAGCGTGCATGACATTGAATACAAACTACCCAATTAATTACCATCATCAAAACAAAAAAACTCAAACCGATTACATCACAAAAGGTCCCCCTTAACACAAGCTAAAATCTACTCAGACATAATTATGACAAACATGACAATAATCATAATACTAACTAAGTTCAACATTAATAATAAGTAGATCTAGTAAAACCATGTAATAGAAATGAAAACAAATGAAAATAAAGAGGAAAGATTAAATCTTTACCGATTAACAAAGATGAGACGTAAAACATACGATCTTGAATAAAAACTCAATCTTTCGATTTAATCTTCATACAAAATCCGAGTAGAACTAAATTATTACAAGATTGAAGTAATTTGAGGAAAGATTAAAGGAAAATATTAAACTAAGAAAATCTAATCTAGTGAGACGAGTTTTTCTTCTAGTCTGATGTTCTACCTCTCTTTAAAATAATAATACTAAAACTCGTCTTAGCTTTCTAGTCTAATAATAGGTGGTCTTCTATATATATGAATGGGTCCAGTACTCTAGTGTCCTTTTGTTTGTGTGTATTTTGATGGGCGGTTTGTCGCACACCACTAAAGCAAATAAAATTTGTAAAACTCAACTAATGCGATAGCGGTAGTCGGGGTCGGTCTCAAGGATGGTGGGGTTAGAGGGCTATAAGTCTAGGTTTTTGCTCTATTTTAATCAAACAAACAAGGTTAATGATAATTCTAAACTAATGAATTAATATTAAAAACATAAGGTAAACGAACAAGTAACGATAAAGGAACAAAGCCAAGATTTCGGGTTTGCTAGTGTGAAAGGTTGTCAGTCGGTCTTGACTCAAGGAATTGTCTGGGTGAAGTATGGGTAAAATCGGTCAATGAGGTCCCGTAGGTCAAGTCTAGTAAACTTTCGCCCCTTATAGGCCACCCGGCGGACGGTCGACCGACTGGTGACCTCCGATTTGATTATGGCTGCTGCTGGTGAGTCGAAGGAGGTGAAGATGCCACTGTGGTGTTGGTAACCGAGGCAGGGAATAGTGGTGGCCCCTGCTGGTTGTTGAGGTGGGGACGGTGGTTCACGGAGCTAGCCATGATGGCTCGAGCAGGACGGAGCAGAGACGAAGTAGAAGAGCTTGTGGCGGAAGTGGTGCGAGACGGTGCTGCTGCGCCTGGTTGAGTATTGCGCTGATGGTGATGCCGAAGGTTATTATGGTGTTGCTAATGATGATGTAGCGCCAGATTACGGCTGTTTGTCTGTTTATGTGTTATACTTCCTGATGGTAGCATCAAATTGGTTTTTCAAATGGGAACTGCTAATCTGACACCTACCATTACATTGCACAATGTGTTTCTAGTTCCTGGTTTTAGGCAGAACTTACTCTCAGTTGGAAAGCTGGTTGAAACATCTACTATATTAGCTAAATTTGATGCTCATCAATGTATTTTCCAGGACCTTTCAAGTAAGGTTGTCCTGGCAAGAGCAAGGAAGTTTGGGGACCTCTACAGGCTTGTACCAGCACATATTAATAAAGGCAGATTCAGGGAGAATCCTGCAGCTGCTAGTTTTCACAGTCTAGTTCATAGTTCTGCTGTAATAGACCCACATCTTGTACATGCTAGATTAGGACATACTTCAGTTGAGAAGCTAAGGCATGTATTTGGTTTTACTAATAAGATGACAACCAATTTTCATTGTGATACATGTTCATTGTCTAAACATCATGGGTTGTCTTTTAATAGAAGTACCTCTTATGCTAAGCATGTTTTTGATTTGCTACATGTTGATCTATGGGGTCCTTACAGAACCAAGTCCTTAATGGGGCAAGTTATTTTCTGACATTAGTGGATGATCACTCCAGAAACACTTGGACATATTTGCTTCAGAATAAAATGCAAGTTCCTGCTATCATTAAACAGTTTATTGCACAAATAGAAAACCAGTTTGGAACTTCCTTGAAGGTTTTTAGAAGTGACAATGGTTCAGAATTCATCCAGGAGCAGTGTTCTGATTTTTTTGTTAATAAAGCAGTCATTCATCAGACATCAATGGCAGGAAAACCCCAGCAAAATGGTAGGGTTGAAAGAAAGCATATGCATCTAATTGAGACAGCTAGATCTCTTAGGATACATGCTAACCTACCTGTCAAGTTTTGGGGTGATTGTGTTCTTGCTGCAACCTACCTAATTAATAAAATGCCTAGTCCTGTTATTGATTGGAAAACCCCTTATGAGATTTTGTTTAAAAAAAATCCTGGATATGATGAGCTAAGGGTGTTTGGTTCCTTATGCTATGCAAGTACTCCAATAAGAGATAAGGACAAGTTTGCAGCCAAATCAAGAAGGTGTATTATGCTTGGGTATCCTTTTGGAAAAAAAGGATATAAGGTTTATGATTTGGAAAAACATATTGTCTTTTGCAGTAGAGATGTTGTGTTTAAAGAACACATCTTCCCATACAAGAATACCAACAACCCTGGTTATTGCAGCATGGATGAGCCCTTCAACATAGCAAACCCTGCCTCCTCTCAGGTCATTCAGATACATAATCAACAAGCAGTACCTGATATTGCTGTGGATAATACCACTGATACTATTTTCCAACCTAATTCTTCTAGTCCTGGTCCTCATGCTGAGGAGCAATTCACAACATTAATACAATCTGCTATACCTAGCACTACACAGGTCTCAGCTGGTAATGTTGTACCTGCTGTAGGTCCACGGCCAAGGTCAGAAAGACCAAGATCAATTCCTTCCAAGTTAAGGGATTTTCAATATACTCTACCAGCATCTAATTCCTCTGCTCTTCATGCTAATGTCCTTCAGGAATTGGTGGACTTTGCACCAGAATATGTTTCTTCCTTGTCCAATGTTATAACTCAATTAGAACCACATACATTCAAACAAGCTGTAACAGATAAAAGATGGGTTCTGGCAATGCAACAAGAGTTGCAGGCTTTAGAAAATACTCAGACATGGGAGTTAACAACATTACCAGAAGGAAAAACTGCTATTGGTTGTAAATGGGTGTACAAAGTGAAACATAGAGCAGATGGGACTGTTGAAAGGTACAAAGCTAGACTTGTGGCAAAGGGGTTTACTCAGATCAAGGATAAGGATTACAAGAATACCTTCTCCCCTGTTGCCAAGTTTGCCACTGGAAGGACTCTATTGGCAGTTGCCTCTGCTAGAGCATGGCTTATCCATCAACTAGACATCAACAATGCCTTTCTACATGGCTACTTGGATGAGGAAGTATACATGAAGCCTCTAGAGGGTTATGACAAAGCCAAGAAGGGCCAGGTCTGTAGGCTTAGAAGGTCATTGTATGGTCTTAAACAGGCATCTAGACAATGGAATCTAGAGTTGACAAAGTACCTAAAGAGCCTCCATTTCATCCAATCCAAAGAGGATTACTCTATGTTCACTAGACAAGAATCATATTCTTTTTTAATAGTTCTCATTTATGTGGATGATGTGTTGATAACAGGAGACAATGAGCAGGCTATACACCTGGTAAAGAAGCAGTTAGATGCTAAGTTTACAATAAAGGATCTGGGATATATTAGGTTCTTTCTTGGTCTAAAGGTTGCTAGAAATGATACAGGAATTATGCTAAATTAGAGGAAGTATATATTGGACATTGTCAAAGATTTAGGTATGGAAGCATGTACTGCAACAGAGTTTCCTATGCCCAGAGGACTCAAACTAAGCATTGATCAAGGGGACCTTTTACCTGATCCTGAGATTTACAGGAGATTGATTGGAAGGTACTAGACCAGATATCTCATACTCTGTGCAGAATCTCAGCCAATTTCTATCTCAGCCAAGACTCCCTCACATGAATGCAACACTTCATGTTGTTAAATACCTGAAAAGCACAGCAAATGTAGGATTATTTTATCCTGCTGAGTCAGACCTGAAACTTATAGCATACAGTGATGCTGATTGGGTACAGTGTGGATTTAGCAGCAGATCACTAAGTGGGTTTTGTGTCTTCCTAGGTCCTGCTCTAATTTCCTGGAAGACCAAAAAGCAAAGAACAGTGAGCAAGAGCTCCACAGAGGCTGAGTATAGGAGTATGTTCTTCACCTCTAGTGAAATAGTATGGCTTGCTTCATTGCTTAAAGATATGGGTGTTCCAGTTCTTACTCCTATTCCTCTAATGTGTGACAACAAGGCTGCCCAACATATAGCTAACAACCCTGTGTTCCATGAAAGGACTAAACATTTGAATGTCGATTGCCACTATGTCAGGGATAAACAGGAAGAAGGGTTCCTCCTCACTCAGCATGTCAGCTCACAAATACAGCTAGCTGAAATCTTCACAAAGCCATTAGGTGGACAGCAACATCAGTTCCTATGCCACAAGCTAGGACTTGAGATGTTCCCCTCACAGTCTAGCTTGAGGGGGGGATGTGAAGTATAGGAACTGATTAGTTAGTTGGTTAGTTAGGGGTCAAAATTTAGTTAGAAATCTAACAAACTACTTCAACTAATTCCCTAACTAACTTGTCTATATAAGCTTACCTACATTCATTATAACACATAATTTTGGATTGAAATAAAACATTAATATTTCTCTTTACATTCTCTCTTTAATATCATCATCATAATCTAACTTCATACTATAATGAAGTAACATTGATAAACTTCATAGGTAGCCATGGTTGGCTGCAGCGGCTGGTTCTTCTTGCTTGCGGGTTCGGGTGATGGTGCATCTTTGACGAGAGAAACATGGAAGACAGGTTCAGGTTTCGTGTTTTATTCCAAGTTCGAACGGGTTTGGCGATTGTTGTTGATGGTACTGCTGCTGAGTCGGAATTTATCCGCTTGACTATGGCTGCCATGAATGGCAATGATGGTGGTGTTGGGTTCCGTCTACGAAGGAGATGATAGGCTGAAATGGTGAATTGGTGACCCGTCTCGACTCGTCTTAAACTCCTTCTTGCTTTATTTTCAAACCCGATTCCTACAAAACATATATGATCAAAAATATTACCAAATTCTACTAAAATAACAATCATTCCCAATTAATATAATTAAACTAATAATTACTAATTAACATATAAAATGAGCTTTCAATCTGTTAAATCGCACAAAATCGAGTTAAGTAGAAGTTTAAATATTGGGTAAAACGATACTAAAATATGACTTATCACATTGCATTGATGAAAATGTGATTACAACTTAAACATGATCGTATGTTAGAAAATGTTTACACTGTAATCAGTGAACCAAAACATTTAACCCTTCTTCAGATTATCTAAACTACGAAAGCCTGGACATTGTATCCTAATTGAGATATTAACTCCTCTAACCCCTGTGTTTGGCCTATCTCCTGCAAATATTCAATGCATTCCCTAACTAGATCTTCATTTACCATCAAATTTTGTGGTAACATGCCAATAGCTTCAAGATGATCTTTGCCCACATGGGGGATTGAAAAATTATTATGACCCTTTGCCTTCATAATCTACACCATGACTGACTGCAATGTTAAAAAAATATTGTATAGTTTTGATGGAGTGTAATCAACAAATGCTTGCATTACTGAGTTCACTAGGGAGTCTATTGAAGTGGCTTTCTTTGAAGCTTGCAAGGACTGCAAGGCATTGAAATAACCCATGTCATTGACGTTTAGGTCAGGTGAGTTAGGAGGTTGGAAAACGAGTTCAATATTGAAACCATCAGTGGTCTTGCCTTATCTTGTTATTGATAGGTGACCTTGCATTACCGAGTTCACTAGGGAGTCTATTATTTTTGATATTGTGGCCTTGCGTTATCTTGTTGTATGATAATGTGTTTGCTGACTCCTTCTGGCCATTTACTCTTTATAGCTGGTATAACTTGTTCAATAATGCGTGCTCTTGTTACATCCTTTGTTATAGAGTCAATTGACTTGATCTCCAATGTCCACCTTGGCATGTTTCTACTTGCTCTTGTTGTCGGCTGCTGTTTTGTGAAAAAGAACATCCATATTTTGCCATTAAAGAGTAGTTATCCTTCCTCTAAATATATAGGCCTACTAACTGCGCACATGAACATTACCTGGGTGATGAATTTCTTTGATTGACAACTTCGATATGGTAGTTCCTCTCCAATAACAAGGTAAAAGTTGTAGTTATCATATGTGAAAAAATAAACCACTTCTCATCCATATTTATGTGGTTCATCTCACTGAATTTGATTTCAGTGGTTGGTATGGCATTGAGATCTAATGTTTCTTATTGCACTTAGTTCAATCACTAATGATTTCAGTGAATGCTTTAATCTCTGAATTTTGTTTGCTTTAGTAAGTTGGGGATGTAATTGGCTAGAATGAGGTTTAGGCAAAAACCTTCTCTAACCCATGAGGGAACTGTCCCAACTGAAACCCCACACTGTTGTGATACTCTGTACATCGTATCTCTTTTTTCGACATCGACGGTTTTTATGAACTCTACATTAGGTAATATTCTTTTTCTTTTTTGTTTCCTATTCTTTTGCTTTTTACGTCAAATTTTTCACCAACTAACCTTGGTTTCCTTGCAAGTTTACAGATTTCACCCACGGGTCTTGTATTTATTCCCCATTTTGCAGCGACTTCCATGATAACGCCACAACGGAGCTTCCCATTGTCTGATCGTTCAAGTAGATAAACTCCAACTTCGTGCCTGCCATCTTTTGACAAACATTTTGCACCCATTTGAAGAACTTGTAATTTATTTTTTCGGTTTTGGGTTGTCTTTATTGTAAAGGATGTGTTTACTTAATGTGTTTGGCTGTAATAGTTATGTATATTTGGGGGTGGGTATTGAGTTGAATGGAGGGAGTATAAGAAAAAATATAATCATGTGGAATCTTGTTTGATTCATCTTTGTACAAACAATAGAATATCATCAAGCTTTTTTTTTTATAATGTAAAATCAAAAATGTTTGCATTATACATTTTGCATTTCAATAACTGGTTGAATAACAGTGCGAACAGACTTGCCCATACTAATTGCTATGATCTACCCACTGCTCTCATCTAGCTGTGAGATACTTGAATTTATAAAATCTCGACCAATACAGTGATAATTAGTACCATAATAGAAGGATAAAAATTCAGTACATAAGAACACAAATTCTCATTTAAGATGAAACTATCCATCTTTAAGACGGGTCAAATACTTTAAACAAGACAAGTAAAATGCGTAGGAAATAATAAGATATTTGTCGTACTTACACAAGTAGGATGTTATTTAACCCGTTTTACCCTTAAGACGGAGGTATATTCATCTTAAAAGAGACTAGTTTGAGGAATGAATGATAATGGATAACAGATCTGTACAGACTACAAATTGAGGATTTAATAGACATGGGCATATACAACAGCCACAAATGCCAACGGTGACTGTTATCTGCGCTTTTAGCTAACACCGTGTACAACTAACTATACAAGAATAACAAGTTTCCGGTATCTAAACAAAAATAACTATAGTTATAGTTAGTTCCATATTTGTCAGTCCGCCCTCTCAAGAAGTTCAAATCGTCTCTCCCATTCTTGTTTTTCATAGTCTTGCTCATCAAGATCCTTCTCTGAGCTGTACACAATACGGTCTTTACCAATGAATGTTCTCTGTGCCATATCTCTAGCACTCAACAGCTGAAAGACCCAATCATCTTTGTTAGTTAGCATTCATGTCACTTCATTTTAAACAATCATCTCTTCCATAACTTCGGTTTTTTTGTTTGGGATTTAAACTTATTTATAAAGATGATATACACGTAGCCATGTAAAACTGGGAAAATTTTAACTACAGAGATTTAAACACACTTCTGTTGTTGGCATGTCTATTAAAGAAGAAACCATGTCTATACTCAATTTTTTTTAACTCTTTCAATTGCTCGAGGCAAACATGCCATTATCAATTGCATGTTTACACAGTCTCAATTTAAGGTTCCCAATCTTACACAGACCCTATTTTGATATAATAAGTTTTAATCAAAACCAAAAACATCAACAATTTTTTAAATCTTTTTAGAATAATTTCAATAGTTCGGAATAGGGCACGGAATGGAACATCAATGTGACAAAACCCTTGTGGCAACAAATTTAAATAACTTACCTTGCGCTTTAGTGAAAGGTCTGGTGACACTAGCGCCTGAGCTCGAAGTTTGCGCAATTGATTCCTTTTTTCTATCTCGGTATTTGTCTTGAGAATGAAAAGCCAACGGACCAACGGAATAGCAAAAAACGAACCTGCATAGACCTGTGAGACTTCTCTTAGTTTCAAATTAGCAAAAAAAACTCCACAAGTACTAAATTAGCAAAGCACTTTAAAGTCAAAGGTGCCCACATCAAATCATATTTTTTAACGAGTGAATCTTCATCTTTACAAAGATGCAAAAAGAACATCAAGGAAGGCCACTGACCAATAAAAAAACATGGTTTTGTTCAAGTTAAATCGTTATATGGGGTAAATTTGGTGGAGAATTCTAGAAGATTTAAGGACCTTCTATGTTTCAAGATTTGTCTCGAGTTTTTTAGAATGTCTAGAGAATTCTAGAATTCCAGAGCTGTGTAGAGTAATCTAGACTTGTCAAATATTCTAGAATAATGTGGAAGTGTCTAGGTGATTCTAAAGATTTCTGACATAGCATGTTCATGTGATCATGTCTATTGTTATGTAAAGTATTCTTGAATAGGAAGTTGTAGTATTTAATTGTGTAGACCTTAATGGGAAATTTAGGGTATAAGATGTGGTCTATAAATAGACCAAGGCTTGTAAATGTGCATTTTAAGTGATTAAAGTTTCATTCAAGTTTACATAATCTCTTGAGTGTTCTTTACACTTCAACCTTGATCCCAAAAAAACATTAAGCATGAAAGTAATGTGACAATACCCAAATGGGGATGCATAAATACTAAATAGCATTGATTCTTTACCTGTGAGTCGTTTGGGAAAGCCTGACTCATCAACGACAGACTTGCGGTCCTTGACAAGTAGCTAGAAGGCATAGCTGCCACCGCACTACCTCTATATATGTATATATGTGGGTCCAATGAAAATAAACGAGCCTACATAAACCACAGAACAATACTCTCCACGTAGAGTAACTCCAACAGGCATAATCAAGGGAAGTCTAAATTTTATGATCATCATAAGCCTTACAAGCCTTCAAACTCATTGTTCCATCAAGGTCACAAATTCATGCTCAAAAGAGTAGTCTCACAGTAAGGCAAGCCAAGGTAAGGACCTTGTTAATCGCATCATATCTTGAGCTACACTCAATTAGAGCTGGCCAACATGGCGGGCTAGCCCGGCCCGGTTCAGCCCGGCCCGCCCCATTGGTCCAAAAAAAAGACGGCCCGTCAACCCGTGCCCCCAAACCGCCCAACCCGCTTCTCCACCCGGGCCGGGCCCGGTTTGGTGAAGGGGTGAACCGGCCCGGTTCCCAGCCCGACCCCTGACCCGTGACCTGCATTAGCCCGGCCCGCCCAGACCGGCCCGGTTCAAAGTGGGCCGGCCGTTGGTCTTTAATGCTATTTTTTTTTTTTTTTTTTTTATATTTCATTTGAATTCAAAAATCAATATGTTTTCCCCCCCAAATTTTTTCTATAAATACCCACTTCATTTAACCTAATTTCTCACACAATCTTATCTATCTTCTTAATCTTCTAATTATTCTAAAATACATAAGTTATAATTATTCAAAAATACTCAAGTTATAATTATTAATTTATTATCATCAACTATTCAAGTTATAAATTATAAATTAGTCTCAATTCTCTCTTTAATTTCTCATAATATCTCTAATTCTATCATAACTCATAATGTCTCAAAATACAAACATTGATATTCCACTAGAAATTGATCAAGAGGAAATGGAAAGAATGTTTGAGGGTAAATACTTTGATATTCTTTTACTTCTTAATGTTTTTAATTTTATAATTTCATTTCTACATACACTAAATTATAATTAATTTGATTATATTATTAATTAAAAATATAATCAAATTAATTGATTCATATTCTAAAATTCTAAATATTTATTAATTGATATTCTAATTTGTACTACTTTATATTATTATGTTACTAATTAGTTTTTATTATTATGTTAGTATGTTACTAATTAGTTTTTTTTTATTATGTTTACCAACTCAAGTACCACATACCCAAGAATCTCAAACCTTTGTTGCTTCCGGTTCGACTACCAAAAATACCGGTGGTAGGAAAGGCGATATTTCATGGGTTTGGTTGTTTTACAACAAAGTACCTCAAGATGGTGAGCCAAGCCAATGTCCGAAAAACTTTTTATGTACTTGTAAAGTTTGTGCTCAAGAGGGGAAGCCGGTCATCCCTTATAGATGGAAGAAGGGAACGGGAACGGGAACGGGAACTTTGGCCCGCCACTTGGAAAGTAAGCATGGGCTAGATGCTAAAAATTACAAATCCGGTGGAGGAAAGAATAATCAACCAACAATGAGTGGCTATGCAACGTCGGCTCCCGGTGGAGGTAAACCGTTTTTTTATAACCGACAAGATATGATTGATAACATGGCTAAATATGTTTGCATGACCGAGCAACCTTTCACTTATGGTGATAGTGAAGAGTTGGAGGAATTTGTTAAATTGTCTTTACAACCGCTTTATTATAAAGTTTCGAGACAAACATTAAAACGCCGTACTCAAAAACAATATGAAAAAACTAGAAATGAATTGATTGCTTTTTTTTTCAACATATAAAAATCGTGTTTGTTTAACTAGTGATTGTTGGACATCTAAACAAGGTGAACCTTATTTATGTATTACCGTGCATTGGATTGGTGATGATTTTAGATTAGAGAAACGTATTATTGCTTTTGATTTAATGGAAGAACATCACACCGGTTACAATATTTACACTCGTATTAACAACACAATTAATGAGTTTAATTTAAACAACAAAATCATGTCTATTTCTTTTGATAATGCTTCCGCCAACACAAAATGCATTGAATATGTTAAACTAAATATGAACTTGATATTAAAAGGAGAACTAATCCATATTAGATGTTGTGCTCACATTGTTAACTTGTCCGCCCAAGAAGGTATTTCTATGTTATATCCCTTATTAAACCCAATTAGACAAGTAATTAAATGGATTAGAAATGGAATGAATTTTAGACGTGAATATATTAACTTTTGTGGTAAGTTGGGCTTAAGGTCTAAGAAATGGTCATTAGATACACCTACAAGATGGAATTCGACTTATAAAATGCTAAGAGATGCTATTGCTTATAAGAATGTTATCACTACTTTGTATAATGAACATGTGGGTTCTAAAGATGATGAAGTCTTAATTGATGAATCTATGTGGAATCTTGCCGAACATGTGTGTGATTTACTAAGAGCTTATAAAGATGCAACAAATGTTTTTTCACAAGTTTATGATCCTAATGTCCATTGTGTTATTATGTCATGTTGTTCTATTGTTGATGAATTGAATAATTGTGATAACATTATTTGCTTGAGACCGGTTGTTGCTAAAATGAAGTCAAAATGGCTAGATTATTTTACCAAATTTCCCACTATTTATTGTGTTGGTATGCTATTTGATCCATGTGTTAAAGCAAAAGGTTTAAAAGATGTTTTAGATTTTTATTATGGTGCTTTAGGTTTTGAATATAATACCCAACTTGATGTTGATTATGCTATTGGTATTGTTCATCAATTATATGCATTATATGAAAATGAACTTAGTGGTCAATGTGAACCTACTTATAAGAAGTCTAAAATGCCAACCAACACCATATTAGATCACCGTTTAGCTAACAAAATCTTTAGAAAATCGAGCTTCTTCTTCTAGTTCTACATCATCCTCTACCGCTCATACTATTACCGAGTATTTAAACTTTGATCATAGTAATATTATTGGGCAACAACCCGATATTCTAACATGGTGGAGAAATCACTCCGCACAATTTCCCATATTATCCAAAGTTGCTAGAGATGTACTAGTTGTACCCGCTTCCACCGTTGCGTCCGAGTCGGCTTTTAGTGCAGGTAGAAGAGTTCTTGATGAGAAAAGATCAAGTTTGGATTCAAGAACCGTCAAAATGTGTGTGTGCAAAAAAGATTGGGATCAAGCACAAAAAAGAATGCAAGGAATGAAAGACGAAGAAGAAGATAGTACAACGGATGATTTATTATCAACAACCGGTGGTTCATCAATTGCCGAAACGCCCGAAGAAGACGATGAAGATTGATCACCATTCACCACCCATCCAACCGACATCGTAAAGGTAAGTAAGGTAAGTAAGGTAAGTGGAGAACTACGTGGGCTTTGATTCTTTCGAGATACGTAGGCATCCTAATTAACGTAATTTGAAAAACGATATCAATTAAACAAAATATTTGATATCGTTTTAAAAGAGTTACATTAATTTCGATCAAGCCCTTCTTTTATTTTTTCTTTTTTTCCCCTTTATTAATCACTAAATAAATATTTGGGAAAAATAAGTATTAAACGGCTAAATCGAATACGTCTTTAAATATTACAATCATTTAATTTATATTACAATCACTTAATTTATATATCTAAAAAAAAAAAAAAAATTCAAATGACCAGCCCGGCCCGGCCCGGCCCGCCTCTCACAGCCATATCCGGGCCGGTTCAGGGCCTCAATCTGACCAGCCCGGCCCGCGAAACCCAGCCCGGTCACAGCCCGAATTGTGGGCTCGGGCCCCCCCTCCCCCAGCCCGGCCCGATGTCAGCCCGGCTCGGCCCGGCTCAGCCCGGCCCGATGTACAGGTCTACACTCAATCATTCTAGAGGATCTTTATGTGGTTGAAAAGCTTATTGGCTTAGCTATAAAATGAAGTTGGAATCACCACCATATGTAGCTTGACTTATGGCTGCTACAAAACAGCCCCTACAGAAGAGTGCATTATGCAATGCAGAGGTCAGTCTTACCTCCTCTTACCAAAAGGCTCATAGCTGAAGATTGGAGCATGACCTTTAAGTGATTCTAAATGGAGGGGAAAGCTAACTCACTTAGCTTTAAAATGGCACTTGAAGGGACTCCTAACTCATCCTAAAGAGAAAGTTATGGCATGTGCAGAACGAGGCTGGTTAGGGCATGTCTGCTGGGCATCTGATGAAAGCCAATCAGCACTCAAAGTTGAATAACTCAATATCTACTTAATGTTTAGGGACGATTCTTGTTGGAGGTGAAAGCTAACATCCATAGCTTCAAAATAAGTTATCATGGATATTCAAATTCATCTTGAGCAGAGAGTTATAAGTGTTACAAAATAAGATCAGACGAGGCCAAGTCCTATCTCGCCCGGTTCAGGTCCAACGTCAAAGAACAAGGTCAAGGCAACCCCTAATCTGAATAAAGTGATTCCAAGGCCTAATCCTCTTCGTTTAAGATCTTAGGAAGAGAAAAGTCCAAGAGAGTTTTCGCTAATTCACAATAAAAGTGCAGGTTTATCCCAGTGCAAAGCAATGGGTCCGGGTAGAACCAATTCAGCACTACCATGTGCAAAGAGCTGTTTTGATTGCTAGTTTGGCTAAACAAGATCAAAGCAAGGCTTGAAAGTCCTCCTAACATCTTGTACTTGAAGAGTGGAAGCTGCCAAGGACCATTCTCCAAGGTCTTACACATTTTAATTGACCTTGTGCAAGCAAACGAATCAGATTCAGCTTTATGCTTTATGCTTTTGTTTGCTAGTCAGTTTTCTATTTTGTGTAAGGGGCAAGGCCACGACTTCCTTGTCCTTTAGGTGATGCATTTTAGATTATTAGATGAGTACTTGTATATCCTAAAGTTGTAACCCTTGGCCTATATAAGCCTTGCATTGTAACCTAAGAAAATTAGATTATGATGAATTGAAAATTGAAACTTTGTTTCTAAAACAAAAGTGCTTGAGCTTTGTTTTGTGTTGTTAACCTTTGTTGTGTGCTTGGTTAACACACGGTGACCTTGGTCTTTGCTGTGTGCTGGGCCATTGTCACACCCCCTATACCATGTGCTGCGTGCTTTGGTAAGGGTACTATCCTTGGTTACCTTGTCTTAGTGCAAGCCTTCCTGTTCCAAATCAGAAAAATCACAACAGAAAAAGAGTCCAATTCGAGTCCTTTGTGTCATTGTGAGTGAGTTTTAAATCCAAGCAAATAGCCTCTATTTTCTCTAGTTCCTTTTAGAGATTTCAGTTCAGTAACACAATGTTATTTGAAGAAAAATTGAAAATATGTGACGGATACGATACAACAAAAATGTACCTTTCTACATCACAGCTAGAAACACGTGGTAATTTATATGTACATGCCTATGTCGTGTATGTTACGTCCTTTAAGTTGCTTAGTTCGATGTTTCTTTCTGCTTAGTTGCCAGGGAATTATAGAGTTTTATTTATGACAATAGAGAAATTCTAAGTCACTTCTCTAGTATAAATAGGTGTTCTATAAAAATACATTAATGTATAACAAAAACAATACAACCAATTCTCTCCTTTGTTCGATATTTTCAGCCTTAGAAAACAATGGGATGGCATTAGAGATCCCCTTTGATCTTTCGAGCCGTTATAGGAACATGCCTCTGCCGAGTTCAGCAATTCCTACTACACCAATTTTAGTAGGACAAAACTACAACTTTTGATATCTCAAGATGCCTTTGTCGACCACTCTAAAGTTAAGAGGAGATTATTAAACAAGGGTATATAATCTTCAGTGCTACTCGAGTGATGGCATGCTCTGCCATCAGCAGTCGATAGAGGGCAAGATCAGCCTTTGTCTCAGTTACTTGCCATCTCAAGGCTTAAAGCTAGCCACACAATTCCGCAGTTTGCCTAGCCACATCCTCTTGAACCATGTGAGCTACCTGCTCACAGAGCAAGTGATACGAGTGCGGCATGTGAACCCCCTTGATAAGAAATATGAAGCTCATTCATTAAACCTTGAACCTCACCCTTGAGGTCCTGGTCATCTTACTCCACTCTTGTCCATTTCTTGAAGGTTCTTAATACTCTCCTCCGGATAACGCGCCTTAGTGCTTGCCTTTTGCCAACTCCCCCAGGACTCCAGGAGTCCCATGAGGATCCCTACGTATTGTCCACCCGCACAATCTGGGTATTAGCAGACACTTTCTTCTCCTTTGGTGGGTTGGTGGGTTGGTCGGTATTCCCACAACCAGCACATCCTCCACCATGCTAGCACTTGCTTCATGTCTCGAGATATCCCCAACTATGGTTTTCGGCTTTTGGCAGGCAATACCACTTGTCACGAGAAGATACCTTATTCCTACAACCCACGTATCACGCTCGTGTGCTACCTAACTTGCGGTCCATTGACACTAAGTCAAACAAAACCCTTAAGACGCTAAGGCAATGCCAAAGTCGATGAACAAGTAAGTGTTAACATGGAAATGAGAAAGCTTTATACTTGAGCATACAATGTGAGTTAATGTGAGTCAATGTGAGTTTGTGTGGCTGGATTGCAAATGAATGCTAAAGACCCCTATTTATAGGGCTCCTAGGAACATTCTATTCTTTACGATGTTCTAGCTCATTCTAGACTCGACTAGAACTTACATAGCTTCCTAGCATATACAAGCTTATCCTAGATCATTCTAGTATGTACAAGGTATGCCTAGGCATAGGCATATCTAGATACTTCCTTAATGTCCTATCTTGTTCCGAATATGTCCGCACCATTCTAGAAGTCTACGGTCCTTGCTAGAAGGACCTTGATGCTCCTTGAAGGTTCCAGATTGTTCTGGCGCTCTAAATGGTTCTCCATGCTTCCGGAATGTTCCGGATATTCCCTTAGATGCTTGTATACTTGAAAAATTCTAGGCTCAAGCGGTACTCACGGGGACCACCGGGACTTTATCAGTAGGCTGAGAAGTCATTCGTGGCAGAGAGCCCTAGGTAACAGGTTGACCCTAATAAGTTTTAAGGTAGACAAACCAATCGAAATGACTTACTGGGACCTAGGTAGTAGATTCGATAATCGGAATTATGCATAAGCACACAATTGACCCTTGATTGACATACAGGTGAACTGGAGACCTAGAGTTTTTCAAATTATTGTTACACTTTTATGTTACATTGCTTAGCTACACAAACAATTCAACCCTTTAAACCAACGTCTCTAGACTTACTCATAAATCATTAGCAATTAACTTCTATCTCCTTGTGAATTCGATCCCCCACTTACCGTATCGACCCCGTTAGTGTTCGTTAGGATTTATTTATGTTTAGGGTGTTATGACTTAGCCCCATCAGTGTCATGTACTCATGTCATTAAAGTTACCTCGCTTAAAATTTGATGTTACTTGCTACGGAGTTAGTCTTTTCTTTATGAAATTAGAAGCACTAAGTCATTTTTCTAGTATAAATTGGTACTCTATCTGTTTGATACATAAACCAAAAAAAAAAAACTAAAAACACAATTCATATAAACTCATCTTCTCTCCCTTTGTTTAGCAGTTTCACCCTTAGAAAATCATCACTTTGTTCTTGAAACAAAGTTTTTGGATAGTCACATGCAGGTGGAGTAAGGATCGTTTAAGCAATTAAATACCCTAATTATTCTACCTGACTACCGATGTATAATAGGTTGAGGTTTGGTCGGGCCCTTTAGACGTGGGTGAATTTAAAAAAAAAACAAAATGATTGAGCATTCTAGTCATTTGACATAATTGAGGCTCACCCAGAATAGAAACACAAGCAACCAAATAAAACGGACAAAAATGAGAAACATAAGGCATTAGCAAATTTCGCCGTATCAACATTTCAACAAGACCATGAGGTCACAAACAGCAGTACAAGGCAAAAAAACATAAGTGCGTGCACGGACCAGTTAGAGCTCATCAAATGACAATCCAAAGATGGGAATAGAAAGGAGGGAATGGAATGCCTTTTCAACCATTATTAACAGTAATCTTCGAACTAGTATCAGAGTCAATGTGGCAAATAAATGCAAGGTACTCAAGTTAGGACAAACCTGAAGCAGAGGTAATAATGCAGCAGCAAATGAGATGAATTCATTTGGTTTTACTGCCATATCCCTTTAAATACAAGTAAACAAAATAAGATCAGATTTCAAACATATTAAATGTGTGCATCTATAAAAACAGAGATCGAGAGAAAAAGGGCCAGTAATCACACACTTCAGCAAGGTGCTGAGAACAATCACTCCGAACAAATTAAGAGCACCAAGTCCAATGACGGCCACTCTATCAGCAACATTTGTTTTACTGCACGAAACAGTAAGTGTAAAAGGATATGAAAACTAAAGAAGGCCTCAAAAGTCAAAACTACCGTCTCGAACCTGAACTGCAACTTCTTTTCTTCAAAAAACTCTTGTACTCTTCTTTCACCCCAATTAGACCATCTTGTCCCAACATACTCCTTTTTTCCAGGCCTATTCAAGGATGCAGTTCGCTGAAGTGATGGAAATCTATATAAGATATTTCCCTGCAATCAAACAGAAGAACACTTAGGGGGGAGGTTGTTTGGTTCGGGGAAGGGTAAGGAAATAGATATCAAGAAAAGGATAGAAGGGAATGGAAAAGTACTCCCTTTGAATAGCTTAGGTGTTTGCTAGGAACTCAAAAAAGAACGAGAGTTATTAACATCCCTATAACCACTACCCACAAGGCCACAACCATCACAACGACCACCGGGCATCGGCGGCTACCCTGCCTTCCAGCAGCTTGCATGGGCGTAGTCAAATCCATTGACGCCCCAACTTCAGAGAACCCCAAGCCACATCACCAAACCAGGCAGCCCCAAACTTCCTTCACCCCCAAAATGTCCTTCCCCCACCCCCAAAACATTTGAGGTGTGGCGTGGGAGTCGCCAAAAGGTGAGGCTTGGGTGTGGTAAGCATCTCCAGCGAGGGGGCGGCGACAGTGACTGACGATAGGATAGAGGTGAGGGGTCTGGCAGTGGTGGGTGGCGTCGTGGGTGAACAAGTGGTGGGAGGTGGGGATGACTGTTGACGATGGTCATTCCAGTGTTGCATCGACATGGCTTTTAGGTGCCACGTCGGATGTCGACACGACACGACACGACACCGCACCGGACGTGACTCTTGACGCACCTGCGAAACGGAGATTCACTCTCTCTCTCTCAACAGTGCACAGTGTAGCCAACAACGATGCAGAAGAAAGAAACTCACAGAAGAACGGACATGGAGGAACTTTGGGTGGGTGTGTGGGGGGATGACGATGACCAAGAAAAAAGAAGAACTCGATCATCCATAGCCAATAGTAATAGAGAATTTCCACAAATGCTCCAATGATGATGGAGGATGATTTAAGATAGATAATTTTATTAATGGAGTTTAGGAGGAGATAGAGCTAATGAAGTTTTTTTTTGTTGTAAAGAAGATTATAAGAAAGAAAGATGGAAGAGGCAAATGTTTTTTAGGCTTTGAAAATCTACCAGCCTACAACAATTGAAACTCGGAGCGAATGCGGCTCAACTTAGGGCGAAGAAAATGAAAGAAGAGGCTCACAGAAGATAAAGTAAAATCAGATTAGTTTACCCTTCCTCCGCAATCTAATTAGGTGCAACAAAAACAGCAGAAAGGTAATTGGTCTTCACTTGAAAAAGTATCAATTCTCAGATGGGGATGAATCAGATAGAGTTTTCTGGGAATTTTAATTCACTGTTCTTCCATTTAATCTTGCTCGAATACTCATTTTAGAAATTTTGATTTAAGCTATCAACGCATAGTGTTAGATATCGACCACCAACTTACAATAGACTTAGAACAACATTAGTTGCTCAAGAGAGGACCCACATCGACAAATTGTAGCAACCCACAAAAGAATATGGCTGGGTTATGAAGACGATGTGAATATGTTGGGATGGGTGGACTGATGGCGCAAACAAACCACTTCTGAACATTATGGCTGTGTCAAGCAAAACAGTGGTTTTTATTGATTCGTTGATGCCTTTGGTACCAGGAAGGATGCAAGGCTATGCAATTGATGAGAATCTGAGATTGGTGTTGAGAAGTTTGTTCAAATTGTCACCGACTACAGATGAAAATTTGAAGCTAAGGTAATTTCTTTCTTTACATTTCTTTGCATTTCGATAAAAGCAGCACGTTGATCAAAGTCGTTTTCATTCAATCTTAGCTCACTCAGTCTCATGTCTATATGTGGCTTTTTAGGATCGTCTCTTGCTCTGATGTTAACACCTATCGTAGGTTATATTGTCTCGTGTTCAAGGTTAAAATGCAGCAACGTCAAGGGAATGACGAGCAAGATTAAAATACGCACAAGCCATACGGCTAAGGCCTAAGATGCTTTTACTATGAGGATCACAAGTCACAACTAATCCTTGGGAGGGTAAATGGTGAGGAAACATTCTTGGGCGGAGGAGCACTACTGTGTAATAAGGAATATAAAACAACTCTAATCTGGGTATCTGATTCCTCAGCAAAATTCATGCACAGATAAATAGTTAAAATTTATTCAAACAAACCTCTTCATCCACTTCCGGTTGACCATCGAACCGCAGAAGCACTGGTAGTATGTATGAGTCATCATTCTAAGAAAAGACAGGGATCATAGCATAAGGATTTAGACTGTTATAGATAGGAATTAATGCCACATCAACAATTAAGCAAATTGATAACATGCATCTGCTGGGTGAAAAGATACATAATGTGATACTCTCTCCTATTCTCTAAGATCTTCCACATTTCCTAAAACGGCAATTTCACAAAGATGTCCACTCTCCTTATTTATATCATTCGTGGTTATAATAGCTTGTGTCCCCAGATTCTCTCTCTTACTTGCATTTACATCCACACATCATCAAACCACACAAATTTTCTCCAAAACAAATGTGGAAGATCTTAGAGAATAGGAGAGACCGAGGGAATACATCATTAAAGCAATATATCTATAAAGAGGAAGGGGGAACCGCAATTAAACACAAACAACAACAACAAAAAAATATGTTGCGTATGTTTCTATATTTTTTTACTTAAAAATTAATAAGTGTACGAATATGCTATAATAACCCACAGATACACCAAGTGTTGAAAAATCACTTCACAAGTATTAAAAATTGAAACCTGCTATACTACGTAATAGTCCAGGTCACAGATCCGTTTTAATCTGTCCCGTGTGACCCGTAAAAACCCGGCCAGATCCTTTAGAATTTAGTGCCGGGCCAAGGTCCGTGAAATCCAACTCGGCCCCCCTCAACCCGCCCAGACCCGCCCTCAGCCCATCCGGTCGACTCGACCGGGTTGGTTCTGGTTCCTGCTCCACCTCCATCAGGCCCGGCCCAACCCTAGCCCGTGTTGACCCACCCCCTACACCGGGCCGGTTCCGAGTCCGCCTAGCCAAGCACAGCCTTACCCAAATGTTCGACCTCCCCTACTAATCCACTATATATACTAACAGCCAAAATTGAATTCAGCCTGTCTCATAGGCGTTTGATCACGTAGATTTAAAGTTTACATGTTAGTTTCCAAATTTTAATTTAATGTGGGCAATAACTTTCATTTTAAAAATCACCTGAAATCTTAAAACCCTGCTTGAAAGTGTTTAGAGCTTACATGATCTAACCATAAGCAGTAGTAAGATACCCCACCATAACTCCCATTGGTTTACCACCACCCTCCCTTTAACCCACCACTGCCGTGAGTACGTGACCACCCAAAACAATCTGACCACAGCCACCACCCCTAAGTCCACAATCCTGCCAAGCTTCGACAACATAACTACCATCATCAAAGCACCGACCACCACAACCAGAAAAACGACCACCACCAATAGCTGCGCCCGTCAGTGGAGAACACAACCATGGTGGTCATTTTCGAAAATAATTTGTATGACCTATGTCACTATGTGTGTATGGTTGAGTAGATTGTTGTGCCTGGAAATGGAATAGAATGGCTTCTCCCTGGTATGTGTTCGGCTCTGAATATTTTCTATACTTTCTGATCATTTACCCTCTGTTTCTTAAGGTATTCAAGAGCTCTTTGAATAAATCTAACAATGCCACCCTCATCAGCATTGATGAACACCATGACTCGTATCTATAGCATTCCAACTCCACTAATTAGTTATAACGGACTTGCATTACCACCAGCACACCTCCAATACCCCACAACATTGGTCCATCATTATTCACTACCATCACACAAGAGAACAAGAAGGATAGAGTAATGGCTCCCCGGTTACTAAGTAACCACTAGACGTGGCAAAGCTGACCCGATCCGAATGAGCCGAGGAGATAAGGTTGACCCCATACCCGAAAATGACCCAATATTTGTTTGACCCGAATATGGCCGGAACCCGATTTAACAAAACCCGACCCGACCCAAACTTTAATTGACACAATGCTGACCCAACCCAAAACCACCCGACCCGTAATTGTCCTGATCCATATTAGTACTAACTAGGTTTGTTACCACCTTTATTTACCATTTAAATTTTATTTTCTATGAAATAAAATTATAATAAACTTTCCTAACTCATACATTTATCATTTATGATATATTTTTATGACATATCTTAAAGTTATTGTTACTTTCATTAGTCCCACATGTAATACTATGAATTTCACATGGCTGCTAATACTAATACTTTCACTACACCCGCGTCTATTATTGTTACTTTTACTAATTGTATTAAAATTATATTTGTATTTAAATAAATATTAAATATTTGATTAGATTGACATTATGTCCATTATTTTCACTACCCCGCAGCTAATACTATTACAATAATATAAATTATGTTGGCATCACATGATGCCATAATTTTTAATTAAGTAAAGTCGTGTAATTGCTTTTCATAATATTCATACTTTCCCGTTATGGTTGTACTCTTAGATTGTGGTTGTATTGTCTAAATTAATTCCTTTCCTAATACTATTATCTAACTATTATACATCTAAAACTATCTTGTATGATGAAATTGCATAAAATTGTGTCATTCCAATAGTGCCCCTTGATTTCCGGATTATATATATAGTATAGATTAGTATTAATTAAAGTGTTTTAGCCATTGACCTGACGTACTAATTAGTGCTAGTTAAAGTCTTTTAACCATTGACCTGACTTAAAATGACTCATGCCTGACCCAAACCCGAAATGACCCAACAACTTGACATCCGAAAATGACCCAACCCAACACAACCCAAAGTGTGCCATACTCGAAATATTCCGACCCAAGTTGATCTATTGATCTATTGATCTATTGACCTGACCGTGACCCAAACCTGACCCAATTCACCCATTAGCCACCTTTAGTTACTAGTCTTACTACCATCAACATTCATAGTCAAACTACCACATGTCAACAAAATGACTCAATGCCTCAAAGGCCCATAGGCGAGACTAGTCTCGCCTGACTTAAAGGTGATCGTAGGCCGGGCCTGGGCCGGGTAGAGGTGATCATGGGCCAAGTCAATGCATACCTTGGCCGGTATAACAAAAGAGGCTCATATGTGTGGACTGGGCCGGATCGGGCCAATGTGAAGGCCTATTTAGTGAGCTCAAACCCTGCCCTTATGGGCTACATTGGGCTTTTCGAGCCTTAAAAATTATGACTTACCCAAGGAGATAATTTGCATAATACTTTCAACTGGTGCTTTAAAAAGATAGTTTTTAAAATTGTACAAAATATGATGAAATCCATATGAATTCTTCTCTAAAATAAAATGACAAACATCGCCACTTTAGAATGTGTAATCATGCACTCGTAGATATGATTTATAATGATAAATATACATGAGTTACTAAGGAGTTGTTTATGACTTTAACACGACTTTTAACAAATTTTATTTAAAAAGTTAGTACTTTATTAATAAATATGGGCCAGGCTGGGCCAAACGCTTGGCCAATCCCAGCCCAAAAAAACTTTGGACCTGCCCATGGCTTTTTTGGGCCACAATCACATAAAAAGCGGGCTGGGTCAAGTTAGGCCAATGGGCTTGGGCCATTTGATCACTGATAAGCATTTAATTAGTTACATTTTTCCTCTCATTTTCGTCCCCATTTTGGTCCGTTTACACGGATATGCGTGTCTTTAATTGCATTTTGCTTCCCGATTTCCCGTGCTATGAATGTCGATCTCAATTTGCAGGAATTAAGGCGGAAATGAATAAATCGGAGCATAAAGGCCTTGCATGAGTCGGGATTCGGAGATGAGAAGAAGAATTGAGGAGAGGGAGCCCTCAGGTGGCGCAGGCCGGTCCTCCGACCGGCGGCCGGTCCTCCGACCGGCGGCCGGCCACCCGGCTCAGGCCATCACCCCCACAAAGAAAGGAAAAAGAGAGGAAGGAGAAATAGGCCAGGTAGCGCCGGCCGGGCACCCGGCGGCCGGCCTACCACCCGGCATGCGCAACATCAGACAACATCAGACAGTTTTGGCGTGCTCCAGGCCGGTTGGTGGCCGGCGGCCGGGCACCCGGCTGGGACCCCATTCTCATACTTAGATTATTTTTTGAAGCTATGAGATTATTCTTTGAAGACGAAATGAAGGAAGGTTCTGATGTGCTCCAGGCCGGTCAGAGGGTCGGCGGCCGGCCAACCGGCCAGGAACACAACACCGCAATTTCGACCCCTCTTCTATTTTCTTTCTTAATTTTGAGAATACCTATATATACCCTCCCCCTAATTTTTGTAAGCAGCTTTTTCATTAACTCTTAGCACAAAACCCTAGAAATTTTGTAATCTCTAATACTCACTAATTACTGTCTTAATCGTTCCTTAATTAAGTTTAATTTCTCAATTCAAGTTAGTAGATCTAGTCTCTCTTAGTAACTATCATAGTCTTGGGTTTGTATTGAAGATTTTGGGTGAAGACATTCTCCCTATTCATTAATACAAGCATTGTTGGTATAAAATTCTCATCTTTTAGTTGTTTATGCAATTTATTTCATTTCTAGTTAATTATTTGTCATTTGATTGTTAGAATTATTCATTTCCAAAGTATGATGTTCATCTCCCTATTCCTATTGTTTAGTTGTTTGCTTTCCTTCAACATGAGTGAGTAGTCTCCTTCTAGGGTTTAGAGGGAGCCTAAGGGAGGATTATGTGGGATAATTGGTTGAGTGATTAGTAGACTTGTGGTAATAATTAGAGTATTACCCATATGCACACTAGGTGTTTGATGAATTGTGTAAACGAAAGTTACCCACTTTATCAAGTATTGTTTGATTATCTCTTAAGCGACGGTGGTAGAGATGATTAGACTAGTGTTTATATGAGTGATTTGAGACAAATGCGATAGATTTGTTGAAGATTATTAATTGTTGAGACATTAGCAATTAATTCTACTCAAACTTATTACCCACTTGCTAATTACTTGACTAACCCATTGATCCCCCTAAGGTGAACCCTTTACCTTAGTTTTCCTTAAATTGTTTTTGCCCATATCATTTTAGCAATTTCTTGCATTTACTAGTTCTTAGTTAATCTTCTCATCCAACCCTTGTTAGGCTAGAATAGGACTCATTCAAGCTTATAGTTGACCCCTCCATCCTCGTGGATTCGACCCCTTTATACTACTTATATCGGGTTTATTTTTGATGTTTGAATTGACGACAAACCATTCATCAATCACCTCTAGGGCCGGGCTAGCATCTTAAAAATAGCCCATATGAACAGGGCTGGAGTGGGCAGGTCGGGCCATTGTTGCGGGCCTGTTTGGAAATCCCAGATCCGGCCCTTATGGGCTTTTTGAGCTTGAACGGGCTTTTGTCCTTGATATACAAAGTCTGCTACTTATTGTTAGGTGAGCCTGAATCATTTAAGATGTATGGCTTGCATGCGGATCACCAATGACCAAACACCTTTGTTTCCATAGAGGAATTTGGAGGTAAAGAGAGATACACTTTCCCTTGTTTAGTTAGCAACTAGTATTGGACGTAAGTAAAGGGTTTCCCCTCTTCATGGCAAATCAAAATTCCTCCAACATAGAAAAAATGGGAGAGAACTCCATTATTCCATTTCCCCTCCCTTCTTCGTCCCTCATGTTCTCTCCCCTCCCCTTCCCTCCATTTTTCTATCTAAACGAAGTATAGCCATCCCCCAAAGCAGTGACATCTAATGGATAACACCATTATAACACAAAATTTGGATCAAATGCTAGACATCAAGCAAAATTCACACATTTTAGCTTCTTACGTATCCCGTTTATGCCTTGCTTCCTCCCTCTTACAGTACAATTTGACTATTCCTAAATCTTAATACTCCCTTTATCTCAATCAATAGTTATCTATTTGGCTTTTTGTGAGGATTTCAAACAAAGATAACTTTGATTTGGATGGATGGAGTAACATGTAAGAATGTTAATGATGTATGACATGTCACAGAAAAACTGTTACTAAACTCAAATGATGGACATAACCAATTTTCAATTTGAAACGTGATCTACAACCTGAAGTCTGTCATTGCATCACAAAGGCCGGTACAGATTCAAAATGATGGCATATTAAATCTCTGAAACCTTTCTAACTTAGCCATGAGGCAATTATGGCATTAAATATAGGCCGTAATGCTATTGCAGCATTTTGCTTCTATAATGTCCACATTTTTATGGCAACAGCCATCAGGTTGTATTCCATGTTCTACTTTCAAAACAAGATGTACACCATAAGTGAAATGTTGGGGACTACATTTAATACCATGGACATAAGTCTAGGAAAGTGATCGACATAATAGAAGTTCTCAAAATCCCAGCTAGAGATTTAAGTAAACAAGCAAAAGTGCCACTGGAGCTTACTGATTAGCGACTATAGGTTACAGTGTTAGGAACTAGCAAGTATGAGAATTACTTTCAAACTAAGATTGTACACCATGAGTGAAGTGTTGGGACAGCATTTTTAGTTTTTTACCATGGACATAAGTCTAGGTAAGTGATCAACAGAATAGAAGTTCTCAACAGCCCAGCTGGAGATTTGAGTAAACAAGTAAAAGTGGAGCTTACCGATTGGCTATTGTAGGTTACATTTTTACGAACTAGCAAGTATGAGAATTACTTTAATCAAGAACTATTCTAAAACTGGCATAAATGAAGAGTATCAGAAATGAACCTTGTCCTTTGTGTAAATATCTATATATGGAGCAAGCTCATCCGCTGTCACCACACCACCATTTGACGTTATATACTGGCCAATCTGGCAAAAAAGAACATACATGGTGCAATCAGTCATAAAGCAAAGACAGGGCAACACATATATTTCGTCAATCAGGCTAAAAGTGCCAAGCAAATGCCAAAACTGAAGTGTGATAATTTAGTAGACCAATAAGATACCAACTGGTAAAATTAATGGCGTGGAAATTTAGGCTTAATGATGATATCTGAAGCAAAGAAGACACCCCACTAAATCAACCAAGAATTGAGACAATAGCAGATAACATGACGTCAGGACTTCAGGTTGAAATATGCGATTCAAAAACAAACAATTAGCTCAGGCCAAGATGCTTATACAAACATTGTTGGCCTTCTGGCTTCTTGTATCCATGCTCCCTTGCACGTCAAATTCAATTCACTCAAACTCAATGTTCAGAACTTCGGATCATGATTGACGAATGAATATTAAATTTCAAACATGATGTTGCAGAGCATTTAAAGACAGTATACAGCTACTTCTGCCACTGGACGGACAGAGACAAAGTGTTGGCAACAACATGGTGGATGAGGGTTCAGTACTTCGATGTTTACAAACACAAACTGCATAAAAGTAAAAGGTCTGACAGAGTTTTGTAGAGAAGTATGGTTACTGGATTCGCTAGAAATACTCCCTTACCGATTCTCAAGTCGCTCTTATAGAATGTGTGTTGTATGTATTTTCAATAAGCGACATAGTAGAATTCGCTCTTAACTATTCGCGATTTATAGGGTACCCCACCAAATCCAGTAACCACATAGAGAGGTACAGGACAAACATTGAAACAAACAACAAATCAACAATACCGAAGAGTGATTTATTTCACATCAGGTTGGAAGTCATGAAGGAGAACATTTATTAACAAGGGAAATCGCCAACTCTAAGAGGGAAAAGGATTAAAAAAAATAAGGTTTAGCGAATGGCCTTATCGTCTTAGATCTCACTTGCCTTTGTAAGGTCTTTACTTGAATCATATTAGTGCCTCATCCAAGGCGCGCCTTTTCAAACTAAGCCAAGGACTACATTAAATATCAGTTTTGTGTCTACCACCGACATATACAAGTCATCATCACAGGCCTAACGCACTAGGTGCCTGCAACATTTGATGATCAAAACTACTAAAAGCGAGTACAATGTCAATGAGTTTAACCTCTTTAAAAGAAGATTGATAATAATGTTTATGATATGGAATTATTATAAGAATAAACCTTGTATACCTTCCCAATCTTTTACAGAAAAGGTTCATCGCTCTGCAGTTTCCCATTTCCTGATTTTGTTTGAAAAATACATAACACTACAAAGACGGTCTCAATTTGAAGAGATACAACTAACTAAGAATGACTTCCAATTGCAATACGGTGAAAATAATAATCCATGAAAAGCAATTTGTATAAAAGTTTCATGTTTCATGAATAACATCATGCGCATTCACTTTGGCATCAAGGATTTAACTTTAATGACGTTCACCACACCTTGTAAAGACGTTGCCCTCGCTGACACAAATATTTCCAAAAATTATGCATATTTATTTTCAATGGGCCTTGGATACTCCCAATAAACTTATCACTACTTTGGCCGAACTTTGGTAAGTCTCATTTTACACAAAATATGATATGTTGTCAAATTGACTCATGTCTGAAGTGACCTAGCATACTCCAGACCGTATCAAGCAGTTGCATAATCTATGATACTACAAACAAAAAAATTTATAACAATACTTTCGATTTGGAATCCGGAACAGAACACACCTCGCATAACTTTCCTACTTCTAACGCTGTTGTTTGAACTTTGCAGACAACATACCATCTTTAATAAAAAATAAAAAAAGCAATATAAAGTTCAAAGTAGACAACGACTATGTCTTTACTAGAGGAGAATAAGAACCAGCAACACAGACATTTTGCAAGAAACGCTAAAAGATTGAGTGCAGTTTCCAAATTTACCATCTTCCATCTCTCTTCTTCAATTCCTTGATTAGGATCACCATCACCAAACACATAAGAGAAGATCTACAACATAGGAACTTAAGTCAAAATGTTTTCATGGCAATCAAAAAAGAACAGACTCATCTGTTGAAGTTTTTGTAGCCAAGATTCATGTAAGAGCATGGGTGAACAAATAGATGTTCTAACTCACCGATTCAAGGAAGTTCATGCCTTGCTTGTCTGTTCTTCTTGGTCCTCTCCTATAGTAATCTCTATCCCAGTACCTAGTTAAGGTACAAAATTAACAAGGTTTTACTTTCCATGACGTAGGACAAAGGTATAATATTAAAGATAAAATATGACGAAAATTTGCATTTAGATAAGAGTAATAAGCAAAGGAGGGTAAGAAGTGTGACTCTCACGTAACAAGATAAAACATTTGTGGTGAGTGACAGTGAAGTATAATAATGGAGAATGTGGTTGAATATGGGAAGTAAAAAAGAATTACCAGAACAAATCCCGCGTATTGTACAAGGCAAAATCCAAATTAATAAAGCTGTCTCCTCGCCTCCTCCGACTGCTGCTCTTACTCTCGCTATTGCTGTGGAAAGCATAATGTGAGCAATATATATTATAAAAAAAAAGAGAGAGAGAAATTGGATGTTGAAATATGAGGTAACCATGAGACCTTTCAGCTGAGGCGGCAATGGCTATGATAGCTGTAAAGACAATAACTATTGAAGCAATTAATGTAGTCCCGAAGGAAACCCTAATGAGATACTCAGCTGCAGACTGCCAACAAAGTTAAGGCAGAATAAGATTAGATAAGCGCGAAGTGGAATGAGGATGAAGCTATTTGAGGTACAAGAGATTATTATCATACTTTAGCCTTATCAGCCCAAGGTTCAATTTTCATCCTGAGAGACTTGCCCACAAGCTTAGAGCGATAATCCTTTTGGAAAACATACAACACATCACCTTCATCTGATACCTGTTGGAAGGAAGTCATATACTCGGAATAGCCACAAGCTTAGAGCGATAATCCTTTTGTAACCATTTTAGGGGTGGATGTGACCGCAATTGAAAAATAATCCGTTTGAAATAAGAATTAGCGTGGAAAGAGAATAACAAGGGTTGAGAGTGTATACCTCCAAGAAGCCGTTGGTATCAGCAGCAAGGGCTTGGAGAGCCTTTTGAGCTTGGGTAAGTTTAAGGCCAGCTCTAGCAGAAACGTCACCGATAGTAACCCTACGACCGAGGGAATCAATAGCATCCATGGCACGCTTTCGAATATCCAAAGGCAGATAGTCGCTTTCAACAACGCCACCAGGCTTAATTGGAGACGGAACATCGATGTTACTTTGTGCTCTGATAACCCTAACCCTAAACCGTACTTTAGGGTTTCTTAATCCAAGGGACAACTCTAGCTGCTTGTTGTTTCTGGAGAAACAAGTGTTATTATTATGGGGACGGAATTTGACAGATGATGATGACAAACAGCTTGATATGGTACTCATTTGATTAATAGTATTCCACAGATACACTTAGAATATTAATATGCGCTTCTTCTCACCCAATTGCCATTTAAATGAGGAGTTGTAGTTGTTGTTGTTGTTGTTGTTGAATGACTGACTGACAGTAACACTACCGCGTTTCTTTTGGAAGAGCTGAGGCCGTGAGTGGCTTAAAACAGAACAATATTCACATTGGTGTAATGGTGTCACTCATCTTAACCAACAACATCCATTCTCGATTTCTCTTATTTACTTACACACTCATCTTGACCTCACCCGGAAATTCCACCCCATCCATTTTCTCCACGGTCAATACCTCAAAATCACGACCCGCAACCCATTCAACCCAAATTCAAAATAATCCGTTAATTTAGGGTCGAAACTCGACCTGAATGGATAAATCAAGAATAACTTAATTTATAAAATTTTGTCAATATAATTAATGTAAGCAGTAAATATAATTAATGGAAGAAACGACTAATCCAAGCATACGCTACAAGGAGAAGTCAACAAGACAAGAGAAATAACTCAAGTTTTCACTCGGACATTTCAACAAACACGTAGCATGCAAGACAATGAATACAAGTTACCCAAGTAATTCTCATCGTCACAACGACAAACTCAATTCGATTGCTTCACAAAAGGTCCCCCCAAACCCGAGCTATAATCTACTCAAACATATTTAAGACAAACATAGCAATTAACACAATAATAATAAGGTTAAATATTACTAATAACTAGATCTAGTAAAACAATATAATGGAAATGAGAGATTTTTACCGATCAACATAAATGAGACGAAAAAGATACGAACTTGAATAAAAACTCAATCTCTCGATCTTAATCTTCATCTAAATCCGACTAAAATAAACTATTACAAGATTATGACCGTTTAAAGTTGTCCATAACGGACACCCGAGCGCAAAATTATGGTCGTTTAAAGTTTTTGTTCTTAACCGTCAATATATTTGTCTCTATTTAAATTGTTACTCGCTCCGTCCCGGTCATTTGTTTACCATTTCCATTTTAGGGTGTCTCATTCATTTGTTTACCTTTCTATATTAAGATAGTAATGCATGAATAATTTGATCACCCAATGGGATTATTGTCTACTTGTCATCCACAAAGTACAATAAAAAATGGTTCCCTACCATTTCCTTAATAATTGTGCCAAAAGCAAAGGTGAACAAATGACCGGGATAGAGGGAGTATTATTTATCGTTCGTTTTATTATTCATCTTTAAGTGAGAGCCTTAAGAAAAGTACGTATCTTTTGGATCGTCGTACAAATTAAATTATTTATCGTAAAAATCGCTTTAGAAAGTCCAGTGAGCCGAAGTTGTATCCTCCCAAAGATAAATAATAATGTCCTATTACCTTAAACTATATAGTAGAGGTAAGTCGGGTGTCGAATCCACAGGGAAGGCTATGCAATTAATGTGTAAAAATATAGAATACAAGTAACAAGAGAAAGGTTTTTTGATGATGATTAACTAGTGTCTAATTAACTAGTAAGACAAAACAAGTAATATAAAGATGCGTAAATTCAGATGACTAAAGGTCTCGGGTCAATAAACATCCACTATCAACAAACTAACTGATCATTGAGTGTCTAAAACTCAATTACTCTCAAGTACTCTATTGTGGAAATATGGGTTTCCTTCTTCCTCTTAAGTTTAGTCAACTAAATCGAAACGCGATATCAGAGGATCCTAATTATTGAACAATCTAAGCCAAGCGTCTAGATTTAATCCAACAACAGCATTAACATTCAAAGGAAGCAATAAAGATAACGATCTTTAACACATGCCGTTAACGGTTCGAATTATATGTTTAGTTTCTACTTAATCTTAATAACGATGAAACACATACAAATTATTAGGGTAAAGTTTGCTACTCTAGTCTAGATTAATTGTGTAACACCTCATCTACCAAAGAGTCTTACAAGACCTCCTTAGTAAATCGGGATGCTACCATCTCGGTTTGCCTGAGGTAGATAATAGTATCAAATAGACAATAAAGAAACAATTATTATTTTATTTAACCTTTATCACAATAATTCAATTACAACAACATAGAATAAACTCGTTCGCAAATCTAAGACTCATCGGAAGTAAATGTGGCCGTCGACTCGTCGCATCCCAGCTATCTCAATTATCCACGAACATCACCTGCTAAACAACCTGCTCCCAATCCCCCAAAAGATCATCACAAATTTGAAAATAGAATAAGGGGTCAGCACCATAATACATCATTCAACGCATAAGACGATAATAAGAGCAATATGAAACCATCAGTCCCCACCAACAACACCATCAAGTACCAGTAACCGTAGGCCCACCGTAGCGGTAACCCCAGCAGCATCAGGCTGCAAACCTGACCTGCAAAACCACCTATTGGTGTCAGACCGCAGCACTGGACATCGAACTTCCCTCTGAGTCGTAGCGAGAGACCCAGAACATTAATGTGCACATCCCCCTCGCGGCGTGAGAGCCACGAGAGGCGAACTCAGGGTGTGGTCTGTCTCCCGTCGTGTAACACCCGCAAATGTACCCTATTTTTATAGTGAAAATATTTTACGGATACTTTTCAGCGAATTTTAGTTCTAATTTAGAATTTAATTTTCCGAGTCGAATTTAGAACTTCCGAGTTCGTATTTGGAATTTCCGCAAGATTTCATGTAAAGCCCGTCTTAAGCCGTCTTTGACTTTTTATTGACTTTTTCCTAACACAACTCATACTTCCTTTAACCTATTTTTCATTCACAAACACAACACATTTCTTCATCACTAAGAAACCATCAAAACCCTTGCCTCCATCTTTGATCCGATCTTATAATCATCGTATCTCATTCGTTTCTTGCTCAAATTCTCGTAAGTTCGTCTTATTCTTCCCCTCTCATCTTCCTCTATCCGTATTGGTAATAAAATTACCGTCTTTCTCGCTTTTTAAATTATCCGTCTTTCTCAAGGTGAATGATATTCATCTTTTATTATCTAATTGTATGTAGGTGGAGACTAGGAAGGTTTAGAAATCGATTAAAGACGCAATAAGGTAACGGTGAAGGGTTACTCGATATCATTTACGTGTTTTAAATGCTTCTATGTTAGAATTCGTATTTAGAATACGATTAGAAAGCTTAGGATTCATGTTATTGATGATGATTGTGTTGGAGCCAGTGTCCTCCACAGTTAGTGCAATAACATAAATAAATCTCTGTAGGTTCACAGGGTATACTTTGTATAATAATCAGTTGATTAACGTTTATCAATAACGGTTGGCTTGCTAGATAAGTTTGACGTTATTGTCATACAGATGGCGGTGATCAACTGTTCCCTAAAAGTCACACCTATAGGATGTGTTTGAGAGATGTGATTATTTGAGAAAATAATCATATTGATGCCCTAATATATGACTAAAAGGTTAGTCAGTGTATTTGACTAAAAGGTTAGTCAATGTGATGATGAGACGATTATTTAATAACGATTAAATAAAGTTAGCTTAGACGAATTAACTGTAATTCGTAAATTGGATATATAATGTAAGCTAATTAAACATAAACCGTTATAATTAATTGGCAAATTATAAATATACGGATATTTATATTTAATGATGTATTATAATGTCGGTCCATGTAAAACGACGATTATAAGATATTACATTATATTCGAAGCTAAAATGACCAAAAACGAATGTATCCAGATACACTCGGTTTTTAGTCAATGGGTAGTTATTTTGAGGAGACCAAATCTCCTCATATAAAAACCCAAATGTGCCGTGAGAAAAAGAGAAGGGTGA